>VZRQ01001989.1:159772-263549 GCA_013397975.1 Machaerirhynchus nigripectus
AGGTCTATTCACTGAAATGTTTGATGTTTCTCAGTACTTCTCATCCTTAAATACATACAGGGTACTTCTCACCCTTAAATACATACAGAAGAGGAATGTGATACCTTAACTGGGCACTGCATTCCCACAGCTTCCTAGTGTCCATCTTCACAGCCAAACTAAGGTCCATCAGTAGGTGACGTGGTTCAGAAAGCTGACCAAAAAAAAAAAGGATGTATAAAAGCTCCCTTTTCATGGCTCCCTAGAATTTTAAAACAATTTGCAAAGAAAACCATTTACAGGAGAGGTTGAAAGCCATTTTGAAAAACTGCCTCAGTGCAGTTAACTAACTTGATTGACACCTCAGGTTAACAAAAACAGAATTCAGTCATAGTGGGACTTCATGTTACTCACCCTTGTTGCTCTGAAAAGGACTGAAAGCAGAGATTTCAATATGAGCAGCAGTATCACATTTCCATGTGCTTTACTGTATTCCACAAAGTGATCAGAATTCCAGCTGGCCATTTTGCATTCATGGTCTTGAACAAACCTCATATGAGTCCTCATGCATAACATTAGCAAGGCCTGAATAGCTGGTACATAAAACCTCTGCAACGGGCTCAATAACCTGGTCACAAGCCCACAGTTAATAAACACTTTTTCTGAAACGTCCAGTGACCTCTCCATTAGCACTTCAGGCAGGATTTCTTCTGTTACTCTCAGGTGGAGAAAAAGCTGTCCACAATTCCAACCACACCAGGCAACCAGCTGCCTTGACATTTTGCAATCAATGTCAGCACTGCCAGAGTTTGACTATCATTTTAATAGTTGAAGAAAAAAGCAGAGGCCTGTCTTTTTTGTTGCTGCCCTCCTGCAGCCATCCTGCCCTCCTGGGCCAGCCATTCCCAGGCTGCTCCAGTGTACCTTCCAAGTCAGCAGGTTACAATGACCACTGTATTTGCAAGCCTGGATTCTCATTCTGGTTCTAAATAAGTTCATAGGTAACTGGAAACACTCACAACTAATCACAACCAGGGGAAATGCAAACCAAGCTCATCACAACCCTTGCCAACAACCAAAGGAATCTCATCCTGGCTGCATTGGAGACAACGTAGGAGACAGCAGCAACCTGCAGAGTAGCAGCTCCTGGTATGTGATTTGAAGCCCATGCTGTGTTTAGCAGGCAGCTCTCGTAGGGTGCCATGTCCTCTTCATCCCTTGGCAAACTCTACCTTTTAGTCTTTTCAGACTGGGCACTCAACGAAGTCTAGGAGAATTAGCTGTCTACTGCTATCAGAAGCCAAGAGGATTTGGATATCCAGCACTGCTGGCTCCTTTGCAACCCTCAACTTCAAAGTTTCTCAGTATTTCATGGCATTGTTTGCTAGAAAAAAAATAATCCCTCCAACCAAACAGAAAATCAATTTGTAAAAAATAGAAACAAGACAGATGTCCTTTCCATGCCCTGCTGTCTATGCAGAAACTAGCCAGGTTGCTAAGGGTTAAATCTGTTCCTGAGCTGGCCCAGTCACATTCCTTTTTGCCTTCTTATTAGGTTAAATAAATAGAAACTTCTTGCAATATCCATCCATAACGATAAGCAATTCCCACTATAATGGAGGGCTAATATATAAATTCAGTCCACATCAGTTTTGTGTCAACTAGCAAAAACAGAAACAATGGAAACTAGACAGTCATGGCTCTGCATAGGTCAACAACCAAGGTTATCTGTATTCAATTACTGGTATCTGCAAACTTGCATACTGTCAGCTGATCATAGACTAAATGAAAACTTATCATGCACAGAGGCAGCAAATACATTTATTTGAAGCAGGCATCATATTAGTTCACTGGTTCGACTGTGGTTAAGGGAAAAAAAGGGGTTATCAGTCTTTTGGGAAATTCTTTCAAATATAACCTGCAGCAAATATCTAAAATTGGGGATTATCTATGTTATAAATCTTTGTTCAAAAAGTAGAAAAGGAACAGAAATTGCTCTGTAGCCCTCTAAGACGATAAATTATATTATTTAACAATAGATAAACTTAGGGCACCTTTCCTGTGGTACAGCCCTATTGTGAATTAAGCTTTAATCTGCTTCACCTCAACATCTGTTCTGTGGAACCAAAGATCTGGCTGTATTGGACACAGACAGTAATTTGTTTGTTAACTGCTTCTCCGGAACAATATATCATTTCAGAAAACAAAGCCTACTAACACAACGCATATTTATCTGTTTCCTCTATCTGTGTTCCTTTTTCCATAAGTGCAAGTTCAGGCTTTTGAAATGTTTTCCTAGAGATAATTTGTGATGCTTTTAGATTCGTAACCCTGGAAAAATAGATTCTTTTTTTTCAAGGTTTTTTTTCATCTTTGACCAACAGATGTTCTGTTCAAAATCTGAAAGTACTCACTATGTATGTACTAGCAAATTATAATTGTTAACGCCCCTGTGGAAGGAAAATGTCAATAAATATTTGCTATCAGTAGACTGTTTGGAAACAAAGGCATTTGCTTCACAGAAGTTCACGTGCTCAGTCTTCCCATTTGGCTTTTCCAACAGTCTATTCAATTAGGCATTTAACATTTTGTTTGTATTCAGAAGAGGAAGTGAAAATTAACTTCACAGAAACAAAAAACAAAACATAAAAGCCAGTGGGCATCCTGTATTCCATTGTAAAATGACGCTCCAGTGCATTTTGGTGATAGAAGGGTGACCACAGAAACAAGTCTGTGATCCAGTGCCAGCATTTTACCACTGCACACCAAGGTGGCAATCGAAGAATAAAAAACATCTGGGACTGTGATGCAGATAAATGTTCAAACATGTATCTTCTATGGAGAGCTCTCCACTCCCATGGATAGTCTCCCTTGGCCAGACAACTTCAGTAAAAACTGTATTTACCTGTGAGTTTCCACATCCACATCTCTCTAGTGAGACATAGTGTTTGAATGGTTCATAATTCCCACTAGTATTTTTAAAGGTGAGATTTATCCTCTTCTGAAGGGGCTAAAACGTCTCTCTTCTTCTCTTTCTTTCTTTTAACTTGAAACAAACAAATCAGTATAATTTTCAACAACAGTAGGGCAAGCTCTCTGCAGATCTCTCCTGCAGAAATGTCTTAAATCCGTATCCTGGCAGTCCTTGTACACAATATGCCACCCTTGTATTGTGTTATACTGTGTTGTGCTGTAGTCTCTTCTACTCTATTATCTATCTCATTGCATTATTTTATTGCCCTCATTGTAGCATTGGGTGTGTCCAAGCCCCTCATAGTGCTGTACAAAAGAATAGCACTAATGTCTAACACATGCTGTCATGATTTGGAGAATCAATCTCTATACCACTAAAACTAATTCTGTTTTATAGCATGGACTGCATTGCATCTGTTTCAGGGAGCAAGCCCCATATGGACTGGAACTTCCTGGCCCTCTCTGCAGCCCCTTGCCCTGTCATTGATGCACTGACCATAGGAGATGCAGGTTACATCCTTTTACCTGGCTACAGGGCTACCAGTAAAGCATCATTAAAATGGGAAAAATCAGCCATGCAAATGAGCCAGAGAAATGGCTGCCAACCAAGGCAGAGGAACTTTTCCAAGTCTGAACCCTATCAGGCAGCAAGTTAGTAACTGTTTTGTGGATTCATTTGATGAGCTGATAAATATGATAAGAGGGCACCTGAGGTGTTACACAAATCAGGGAGACTGAGAATCCGTGTTTCTGAGAAGTCAGAGGCAGGAATTTGTGTCTGGAAGAAGAATTGTGACCTACTTAGAGGAATCTGACTTAAGCCCCAAATAATGTTCTTGCTCAAGCATGAATTACAAGCAGCTGAAGAAAGATGAGCTTTTGCACTTGTGCTCTAGCCAAGTTTGCCCACATCTAATGAGCAGAAGTACAGCTCGGTGCCATTTTGTATTCCCGGGACGTGGTGCAGATGGAGAAGCTGCTCTGAGTGTGGGTCCAGAAGCCTCTCACCCAGTCCTCCAGGCACTGCACACATCCTGCCTCATGCCTCTCCTTGCAGAGCCTGGAGGTGCAAAGTGTCAGGTTCAAGAGAAGGAGCAGCAGTAGCTGTGAGAAGCGGCCTTACAAACTGGAACCAGAGCTGGCAGCAGTGCCGGAGCATTGGGCTTGGATCAGCCTGGAGAAAAAGAATTAACAGTTCCATGCTCAGAAGTCTGCAGAGTGAGAAAGCAGCAGCCACCCGTGGAGGGAGGGGAAATGCTAAGCTGCCGCACATAAACTCAGGTGCGACAGTCTCAGTACAGGAAAATTCCCGGGGGCAAAAAGATGGTGAAAATGTGGGTCTTGGTTCACCCCCATGCTGGGCGATGCCTTGCTGTGTGTCAAGTCTGGGCAGATGCTTTGTGTGTTGTGTTATTTGGGCCAAAGTCCCACAGGAAAAAAACAACTAAGTCCAAATTGAAAGATGCTATGAGTCAGTCTTCTGATGAAAGAGAGGAATGTGATGTTGGGGCTGGCAAACATGATAGTGCTGTGGGATTAAAAGAAAAGAAAAAAAGAAAAAGAAAACCCCTCAGAGAAAGGGTATGCAAATGATGGGAAAAAGAGCAAAAGAGGAGATTTTCTCCAGGGATGCTATATCCCTGCCCTCCCTTCCCCCAGAGGGCCGTAGGGGAGCTCTTCGAGTTGGGATCCAGAAGTAAGAAGAATGTAAAGATTAATAACTGAAGTATCCTATTGGCCTCCAAGTGTTTTGGTCAGGTTTTGAGGCTACCTGGGATCTTGACCTAAGCATATCCCTCAGAGGTGTAAGAGGCCTGGGTGTTGCCCAGCCAGGTCAGGCTGTGAGACATGGCCCAAAAGCCACCCAGGAAGCACCTGGACCCACAATGGCACCACAGGCACTGCCCAGCACCACAGTTTGAAGTGATACTAACTTGAGTTAAAGCTCAAGTTTTAATCAGCTCTTGTTATCTGCAAGGCAAAACTAAATGCTGACATTGGCACTGCCTGGAAATGGCAAGGGGAAAGCAGGAATTGCACAGAGCAGAGGAAATTGCAGACTGTGAAGAGTAGCTGAATGCGTGGTTTTTGTTAGCAAAAGAAGCGTTTTCTACAGCAAAGGCCTCACATTCAAAGATACCATTTTAACTTGGCCCCAGCAGCACTGGCAATGCAAGTAGGGTAAAAGGAACAGTAGAAGAGGCGGCTGTTGTCAGAAAACAGTTCCTGGAAAATATTAAAGTTCTCTTGAGGCATGTAGAAAAATTCCAGAATACTGTATTATTATTGTTATTATTATTACCCTTGATTATGTGGAAGGTGGGGAGGGAGTATATGCAATTTTACAGAAAGAAGACAAGACATCTATAGCCTTTAAAACGAAAAGTGCAAAGGCTGCTAGGCTCTCCTTACAACATTTTTAATTCTTTTCCTTAAGTTTCCCAAATAAAAACACAAGGCATGGAGCCTCACCCAATAAAACTATGTGGGTAAATGCAATACCCATTGTCTAATCAATATCGTATTGCTCATGGCTTTAGCTTGTTCAATCGCTGAGCTCACTGCCTCCTGAGTTGCACCTGAGGATGCCAATATCTGCTTAATGTTGGACAAACTGCATTTGTCATTCCCTGTAACCGAGTCCTTTAATCTCATTAATAACCCACAGATACTGAAACACAGCTTTGAATAAGCTGGCTGGAATATGCCAGGTTTCCACATGCACTTCCAGCTCAGGGGGTCATGTGTTGTATGTTAAATAGGCTCACTGCCCCCGCAGAGGCTGCAGCCCTCGGGTCCTATTGCTCCTCAACCCAGACACCCATAAACGGCAGAAACTGCAAAAAAAATAAAACCATCAGAAGCCCTCAGATACAGAGAATTGTGTCTGTATTTAGTGCATCATAGCCCCCGTACCATATTATCTGTGGTGGCCTCAGCCCCAAGTGCAGGGGAGGCAGGAACACCTCCTGCTCCCCACGCCTCATCCTCTGTGCTCGCCTGCATATGGCAGAAAACCCACGTGCTCCAGCCCCACAAGTGTGCATCAATAAATTATCTTCATTGGAAACACATTGCAAACAAAATGCAAATGGCAAGAAAGTGCTTGTTCTCAGAGGTCTGTCTTGAGAGTTCATCTACCCAGATTATAAACACTTGATAAGCATCCTGGTTTTCAGGCTAACTGTCTGTATGGCAGATCCCAGGACTAGGCTCCTGGGATTTCAAAATGTATCATGAAATAAAAACAGCTGCAAGGGAAACTCATATGACTAGGATAGGTGCCATATAGCAATTAACAGCCAGAAGTTTTGATCTGGAAAATCACATTTATTTTAATTGCTTCACTGTTGTGTTCATAAAGAATTTGGCTCATTTGATTATTTTCCTTATTAGATATACTACTTAACTTTGGAACAATGTAGTCATTAGTTCCATTGTTCGAGGTTTTTCATTGCAGTGAAATGAATGACAGAGACATGTTCTGCAAGGAAGATTGTTTATAAATATTTATCATAGCCTTAACAGATATTTGTGTAATCCATCCTAATTTTTCTAGCACATAATTCGCCAGTTATTTAATCTGTTGTGTGATGAGTGGCAGGTTCCTTAACCTTGAGTTCAAGAAGGCATTTAAAGTGTGCGATCTCTTGTCACAAGAACAGAGCAGGAGAGCAACGCTTCTTTTTTATACATTCCTTTGAAAACTGGCGTTCTCTCCATTTGCCTTTAGCGGGCTGCTTCAAGAAGATGCACGTGTCTGAGTGCTTTCCCCTCTGCCATTCCCTTCCTAATTTTGACTCAGCACCGTGGCACGGATCAGCTGTGCCTGCGGGAGCCGCTGCCCGGTGCGGGCAGGACGGGAGCGGGAGCGGGGCTGGCCCGAGGACACGGAGCACACCTGAGAGAGGGGCTGGGACCATAAAATATGCATAGGCCCTTCTGCAGCAAACGAATCTACTTAATTGAAAGGATTCGGGAGGTGAAAAATGAAACTTGGCAGTTCAGCTTCGCTCCACCATTTGGTGGTTGTTGTGGGACTCCAGCAAAGGGAGTTATCACTGCGGGCATAATTTACTTGATTTTAAGGATCTGTATGAATTCTGGCGACATACCAAGTAGCCATTAGCTACGAGGAGTGTTTCCCGATGCTCATTTGTTTTCCATGTGTGAATTTTCACTCTTCCAAACTTTCTTTAGAAAAAAAAGTACTTTTTCTTCATCAATTCCATGTGGAAAATAAAACAAAAATACAGAAAATAAATTATTCAAGGAACACAACCAATTTCTTTTTAATGGAAAAATACTGGTTCTAGAATCAAACTGGCAGCTTGCTTTGATTTTGATATTTTATGTTAAGTGTTATAAAATGATATGCTTCTTCACATGCTCAGGCATAGTCTTTCTGTGCAAATTATCCTAAATAGGGTAACTCAATAGCAAGGTAGGCAGGTTTTTAATGCTATTACTATTAGGAAAATACCATTAATATGAGACATATGCAGGATGCTATTACATCAGTAGGCTGAATTTATTAAGTATGCAGGAACAGCCCTGTGGATCAGAGCAGAGATGCTGGGCCTGTAACTCATGTAACTTGGCTTAGTCTCGAGGTCAAAATCTGTTAATGCAATTTTCTGTATAAAAACAAAAGTTTAAAATCCATGTGGTTTTAATGACACATTCAAGATTGGGGGTGCATAGGGGTGTTGATTTTGTTGGATTTTTGTATTTGTCCCACTCACATTAAATGTGAACTTCTTTGGAATTTGTGTGTCAGACACTGAAACTAATCTGTCAAATAAGACAAACTTAAAAAATATCTCGTTCAATTTATTTGCTTAAAAAGTTTAATTTCATGTTTCAAATTAAAAAAATTATTAGTGATAATTTGCATTTACTTATTGAAACATTACATGATAAACCAGAACCATGTGTCAAAATGTAACTCTCATAAAATAAGTGCACTGAGATAAAGGGACTTCAGAGATTTAAAAAATCAGTGTGACACTCAAATAAGACATCTAAAAAGGGTGCCTTTAAAAAGGGAGAGTTTCTATTTCAAACAATTAATATGTTTTGGTTTCTTCATTTTTGTGGTCTTGTAGCACAACTTATATCTTAGGCAGTATGTTGAACATGCATATTTTGGACTGAGATCTTGTTTGTGTCTATTTAACAGCTACTCACAGCTGTCTCTGCTTTGAAAGTATTGGAATAAAATTTCTTCCCAAACTCCAGTCTATACAAAGCACTCTGACATTATTTCAAGCGGCTCTGCCCAGGCTGTGGGTGGTGCAGGTAGGGTGCAGGCAGCTGCCTACCCATGGCACCCACTGTCCCTTCTGTCACCCAGGTGTCCCTGCACACGGTACCACCACTGCACAGCACACTTTGGGGAGGTTTTTCTGTGGAATGGATAACCTGCAGCTCACCTGGTTAATACACAGATTTGTATTTCGAGATTTGCTGCTAATTTAACTGTGCAAAACACACCTGCCTTGCTGGAATGCCAGCAAGTAATGTAAAAATTGTAATTTGCCTTTCTCTTGGTGTACTAAGGAGAAGGAGAGTGTGAGTGGTTGCTGACTGGTTCTGGGTCTGGAAAGATTTTATCAGTGTGAAATGGAAGCACAGGATGGGGAAGGTTTCTTGATTTTGCTTACTCAAATAGTTAAGGAAATCTTGTATTAAAGGAAGACTTCTGCTTTCACGAGGTCAGTGTTAGACCCCTTTTGCCGTTCAAAATTCAAACCATAGAAGCTTCTGATGGCACCCCAGCATCACCCCGTCCTGCAGATGAAGCACAAGGGAGCACGCCCCCGGCAGGTCTGCAGCCCTCAGGGCAGGACGTGGCCATGGCTGGGGGCTCAGGCACAGTGAGACAGAAGTGCAGCAAGCAGGTGCTCCGCACAGAAATGCAAAGTTTATTGCTGTAACAAGCAAGACAAAAAAGCACATTTTGAAAGCAAGAGGCAGCATACATTGCCAAGAGGGTGTAAGTCCCCTTTGGTGCAGAACACCAAACGCTTTCCATCACTTGCCTCCATGTCAGGGGAGTACACCAGCACATGAGCAGTCCACCACTATCTGTAGGATAATGTATTTTTAACATTAAATACCTGCTAAAGAGCTCTGCTGACCATGTCTCTTTTCTCCCTAACTCTAATTTCATTTTAAATTTAATTTTAAGTGTTTTTCTTTGACTTCACTAATTTACATGCATCTGGGTCAGATGTTCTAACCAAAGAGCCCCATCAGACCTCCTATGCAGAGCTCACTGGGGACTGAAGGTTGTGCATGTACAAGGCATGAGCTGAGCAGCTTACGTTACATCAGGGATGGTGAGGAGTGTGAGGTGATCAGACAAATTACCAGGTGACGATAAATCAGGTGCAGGGTCTCACCAAACGTATGCATGGAGTGTGTCTGTCTATCTGCACAAATGTACCTGGAGAGACAGGATTTCCTGTGCACACACCCATGTATGTCTAACACACGTACATGTGTATATATGTCATATACCCACCTGGACTGTAGTTTCAGTCCTGGCACAGCTGTGCCACATTCTGCTTGACCCTGTGATGATGATGGAGTCTTCCATGGGGTCAGCTGTGTGTTTTGGGAGAAGTTGTTCTTTTTTGTTAAAACCCTGTTCCTGGACACAGCTCCTTGAACTTTACACATTCAAACGGCACACTCATACGACCGACCCTGCTAAGCTACTTTTTTTGACACTTTTGACATAAAAGCTCTCATTTCATTGACTGTAACTACAAAATACTTGTGCAAAGTTTTAATTATACACCTAGCAACTAGGATATTAACTCAAATCATTATATATTAACTTACAATCTTAATATGTGTTAATGGCAACAGCAACAAAGAGGGACATGCATAAGAAATTAGAATTAATGGCTCTGTAGTACAGATGACATGCTCTTCCAAGAGGCAAGCTGGTGCTGGGAGAGGCAGACTCATTCCCAGCAGGCAGAACTTTTATACAAAGAAAATGAAACTTGGGGGTTTTTTAACAACTGTTCCTTTTCACTTTCTCAGTGAATTCCATGTCTCTGTTTTATGGTGCAGCAAGCCTGGCTTTCCAACGTTTCATTCCTCTGGCTTGCAGTGCCAGAACCATACTACTATCTGTGTGAATAAGGCATTTTCTCCAATAACAGGCCTAATGGTTAGAGTCAGTCTTCCAGATGGGTTGTAAAACTCTTTGAAACAACTCCACTCAAAGGATATTATACTCCTGAAGCTCTGTGTTTGTTTTATTATAAACAGAGATTTCTAAGTAAAAAACATAGAAATGCTGCCTACTTCTGAAGCAAACTGCCATGTGCAGCCATGCTAGATCTCAGCTGAAACGGAACTTAATTTATCACTCCCTAAATATCAAAGGGGCTTGAGGAGGAGCCATATCACATTGGGTCTTTTTAACTGAAGGACATTGGGGGTGAGTGAAAAGCCCATGTAGTTTTCCTTTACCGTCTGATTGATAGGGATGGGATGGTGTCCCTCCGGCCAGCTGATTTCAGCCCTTCCCTGGTCCAGGCCCCTGCAACCCAGCAGCAGCTCTGCAGGGTGAGTAGCATGCTTGACACTGTTTTTCCTCTTCTCATCCCCTCAGAGAGGTCCCAGCAGACCTCAGTGCTCAGCTGGAGGCAGAGTATCTGGCTGGAGACGTGCTCCTGGGGGATCTGCAGAGGGCGAACTGCTGGCCACGTGTGCAGCAGCTCCCGTGTGCTCACCCGTGCCAGGACGTGCTGCCAACGCCATCCACGCCATCAGCACATCATGTCCAGCCTTAACAGCCACACAGTCACAGAATGGCCTGGCTTGGAAGGGACCTTAAAGGTCACCTAGTTCGAACGCCCCTGCCATGGACAGGGACACCTTCCGCTAGCCCAGGTTGCTCCAAGCCCTGTCCAACCTGGCCTTGGACACTTCCAGGGATCCAGGGGCAGCCACAGCTTCTCTGGGCACCCTGTACCAGTGCCACATCCATTCAAAATACCTTTTTTTATATAAATAAAATGGTCCTTTGTACAACTTTTGTGCACTGAAAGACCAAGCAGTCTGCCTGACATTGTCAAACCAGCTAGTCTAATAATTCTCTCAAGAAGCAGGGAGAAAATTCAACATGTTTCTGCACCACGCAAGCACCATCAGCCCTTTGGTGGGAACAGAGCTGCTGGCACTGTTGGTCTCGTCCTCTTCCAGGGTGTGATTTTCCTGTCTGAAGCCAATAATAAAAGTTCTCCCCAAAAATTCACACTTGAACTGATTTCCAGAATGTGCCATGCATCTGAAAGATGGCTGCTCAGGAGAATGCATAGGCAAGATGGGAAGAGAAGAGAAGAGCTAGCTTCAAGCAGCCACTGTGTACAGTCACCTTTTTATTCCTTCAAAACATGAGAAACTGGAATTGTCCCTGTAAAACACAATTAGCCTCCCCATTATGATTTGTCAGACACCATCCATAAGAGAAAAGCTAAGCGGATTTTTTAATCTGAATTTGTACAGGCTTTTCTGTCATTTTTTAAGTAGATTCATTATTATTTTTTGCCCATAATTTGTATAAAGTACTTAGCATTCAAAACAGATCCTTTTTAACCTTTTGCCCAACTTAGCTTTTTGTACTTTTTTTTTTTAAAAAAGGAGGGGGAGATGGAAAAGGAGAGAAACCCTTTAAGTACCCTGGGCCTGGGTTCCTTCAGTATGCAGGCTGTAAATGTTTTACTTTGATTTGAGATACATGACAATAAATTAGGGGACATTTATCAAAGCTGCTTTGTTGCATTGCTGACAAAAGCTGCTTTTTGCATAAATTACTGCATTATACAAATACACTTAGCAGGATCCTGTTTCTTTGATGTTAGTGGAGGAGATTTATGTCCAATGGAGTTTTTATTTATCTGCCCTGTTCACCTCAACAAGGGCAGGACATATTCCTCAATTAGTTCCATACCCCCAGAAATGACATATATATCTCACAACTAGAAGCAGAGAAATTTAGACAAAACAAAACAAAAAAGCACAAGTGCACTTTTTCTGGCAAGTCTAAACTACTGTACAGTGTAAAAAGTAAATATTAGGCTGGAGCTGTGGCTTTGAAATCTTTGTTCTCAGACTGCTTTGAAAGCTATTTAAGTAAGCTAATTTTGACAAAACAATATTCCCTTTGCAGAACAGCTTTTCTAGACTTCATTAAGAGACTAAGTAAATACGAGTCCTTTTCAACAAATACTTGATAGCTGAATAAGTAGGTTAAAAGAATAGATTCCCTGGGCGGTAATCCTCTCTGGAACTGTATTTATGCTAAAATCTCTTCCGATGAATATCTAATAAACTAATGAAGGCCATCTTAGGCTAAATGGTGAATTAGGATGGTTAAAAAGGAACTTGTCAAATGAATAAATTGTCTAAAGAGTTACACTACTTAAATGAATACAGAATCTCTTGAAGACCATTTCTGAGTGCTATTCTTCTGTCACTCACCATCTCCATACCTCAGTCTAGACGTAATTTATTTTGTTCCTGGGTCAGGGGTTCAAATGCAGCCCTATGTGGCCACTGTACAGCTGTTGCTGTACAATGGCCTGAGATCATTCCAGAGAACCCTTTTCTGCCTCAGATCGCAAAAGAAAAAGAAACAAAAAGCAGACATTTACTATTGCCCTCCTCTTTATATATATATATTTATACATATATACATAATATAGTGCATATTTTTTATAGTGTTTATATCTATACACATACATAGTGTTGTCTGTCAGTCTTTGGCCCATTTTTTGATCAACACCAGAGTATCACTGAGCCAGACCATGAAGAAGAGATGATCTGGAGTACTGGAGACCACTACTTACAGCTCCAAAGTTGTCAGGGCCTGTGTTAACTTTAAAGCTCTGCCAGTGAGGTGAAAGAGCTGATGTGAGAGGGCTGAATCAGATCACACGGATGGTTTGGAGCATTGTCCTCCACACCCTTGGACAATCATTCCGCAAAACTAGAGTGAAGACCCTACATCTCTGGAGCACTCCACTGAAGATAAAAGGCTCATAATTGGCACCTCTCATGTTTCACACTTTCTTTACCGGCCTTTGCCAGGCACCTTTTTGATCAAAATACTTATGTCGGAAGGACTTCGAGCTTTTGCTCATTCTTGTCTATGAAACTATTGAAGGTTTTCAACTCATAATAAAAAAATTTTTTTCTAAAACAGTTATAAGATTTCATTAGCAAAGTCTTGTTTTGTTTGAAAGATGATGTTACATGTTAATAATTTGGGGTTTTTAATTGGATCACACCCTTTTTTAAAAAAATTCTGGAAAAAGTCCTCTGTCCTTCCCTCTCCATCTACCCCCTAGATAAAAAAAAAAAAAAAAAGGTGAGATCCTTTGAACATTTCATGATGGTAGGAAAACAATAAAATTATACAAATAAAGATTTTCATTATTCAGGCAGCTCTGGGGAACAGATTCCACACAGTGCATTTCAATGATCCCAGACAATGAATTACTATCATAATTTGTTCTTAAAGTCTGTTTAATTGGCTTACTTAGACACCTGTTCAGCATAGTTACTATGAAAGCATGGTAACTGAATTGTTTTTTCTGAATTTCTGAGTGCCAGCCTTTCATCCTTCATCCTGCCTCCTTCACCTATAAAGTATCGAGCAATGCTTAGCACAGATTTAAAAATAGTGTCATAGCCGTGCAACACATATTTTAACTAATCAGGAAGGAACTGCAGAGTTACAACAATGCTATGCTAATCGGGGCGTTTACTCACTGTCAGCTCTGCCTGTTCCTGGGTGAGTGTCAATTTGTTACATCCCACTGCACATATAATAACGGCGGAAAAGGTAAAGAATGATATGCATGCTTAATGCATGTAGAGAGATAGATGCTACACACCCCTCCAGCTGAATTATATCAGCCCATTTCACATTCAGAAGTTCCATCAAAAGGAGTAAAATTGTGAGAGGAAATTCAGCCAAGGACTTTGAAACTGTTGTCCATTCTTTAAAAAAAAATTTTTTTTAAATAAAGAAAAGAAAAAGCAAGCAGATTTAAAGGCATGAACTTCCATTTAGCAACTCTCACCACATTAAAAGAAAAAGTTATAAGGCACTGGGGCACCCTTTGTTGCCTGCCGTGAGTCAGATTGCTTTCCTTGAGACCAGTGTAAAGTATTTTTGCAGAACAGCAGATTCTGAGAAGGAGAGGGGTTCAGCAGTAGAGCATAATTAGCACTCTCTAAAACTGGAGCTACAGTGTAAACAGCTCGAGTCTTCACTGCACAAAGCAAACAAACAATCCCAGCTGAGAATTCCCTGGCAGGAACCGAGCAAATACGGCCCTCGCTGCTGACTGCTGTTATTGCTATGGTTGCTTAATCTAAACAGACAGCAGCATGTAAAAATGTAAATATTTGATATTTGTTAATACAGTCCTAAGTTATTGCTCTGGCCTGCTGGTTTGGTTCCATGCATTGGGATCCTCTGTGCAACTCGCTCGTCATACATTTCAGCGGAGGAGTATTTTTAAGAAGCCATTATCTAAACTGCTGATGTAATAAGGCACCGGTATATGAAATACACTTAATAACTCAACCTTAGTTATTTATTGTGAACGAGGGTGCATTCTCCTTGATTCCATTTCCCAGCGAAATATAAGTGGAGCTTTCATCATGAGTGCTTGAATTTATGGCAGGCAGACCAAGTGACATTAAGAAAGCCACACAATCCCTTCATTCAGGCTTTAATAAGGAAGCCAAGGAAAAATTATCCAAGCTGGTTTGCGGGTGACAGCACAAGAACTTTTTGGAGTCAGAAAGTTAGCACGGAGGCTCCCTGTCAGCCCATTAAAAAGCAAGGTTGGCATTCCCAGATATTGGAACCATGTGTGCAGAGGAATTTTTCTTCTGGTAAGACATTCCAAATATTGTCCCAGAGCCAAACACTTCGGTGTTAGACTAATTTAAGCAGTATGTTGGAATCAGCTCTCAGGACTTTGATCATATGGAGATCGTTTGTTACAAATTGAACTAACCCAGTCTCTATTTCTGGTGGATCAGAACTATGGATTTGTTGAATTAAATGCCTCATTTAATGCAGTTTGCACATGAAAAGAAAGCTGCACTCAGGAATCTGATAGTGAATTTTTCACCTAACCAACAGGTCTACTTTTTTATTACTTTTAAACCTAATCCATACTCAGTCCACACTGTTCTTAATAAGCCCGAGGCTGTTTGGAGTGAAGGTTTAAATCAGCTCGTATGTTATGGGGGGAAAGCATCACTGAATTATCAAACCGTGTAATAAGGAACACATTTGAATCCAATTCTAGAAATAATTTTATGAAGAAAAATAAATTAGTCCTCGGTTGTTATTTACCATCCAAATAGCTCAGTGCTCTTTCATGACAGCAGTGGACAGGAAGCTGAAAAATGATTTTGCAGACATACGAATTTCTCCTTGCTTCTCATTGCTATCCCCATTTTTGCAGCTGAACTATTGTGAAGGTTAAAAGTGCATAAAATAAAGCATTTCCACATATGGCTGCACTTTCTTTTCATTTCTTGAAGTTATAATGTCTTTAACTGTTGATAATGATATTATAAACTGTCATTTAGTGCATTTTGAGTATATTAAATACATGAACCAAAGATGTGTGGTTCCAGCTGGACCCTGATCAGAAACACTGAGATCTGATTCACTAAAACTGCAGATAGCAATGGGCAGAGCTTGTGAGGAGCCTTGTGGAACAGGTAGCAGTTGCAATAGTAACAGAATAAAATAACTGATTAAAATAAAAGAACCTGACAGCAATTATTTCTCCAGGAGTGGGATGAAACTGAGAAATGGGTACCCAAGTGATACCTAGTGGAAGAGTCATTGGCATGCTGCTACACAGCAGACTGACACAGGGCTTGAGTATATCACAGCTCTCTGCCTTGGGGAACTCAGGATTTACACCGTTTTCAACACATTTTCATCTGGAGTCTCACACAAAATAAAAGCAGGAACACCAGCCATTCCCAGGGACCCTTCCTCTCAGTCCCACGGGAATCTACATAACAGAGTTGACGAGGAAGGAAATGGGAACGTTGTTTTCTGCCCAGCAGGGGCAAAATGAATCTCTCCAACCTCACGGCTTTGAAAGGACCCTATAGCCAAGCTGAAAACCTCTGATACATGGATATAATTTTTAAAGACATCTCACTACTTTACTGGTTTAGCAAAGAGATAATATGCCATGGTATAAGTAGCCTCAGCCCCTTGGTGCTGTTTACAGGCATATCTGGCCACTACAGCTGGAAAAGGAATGAACCAAAAACCCAAAAAGGTGAAATCACTGTCCAGACATGAGCCCTGAGCAAGAATTATCAAGACCTTTATTGGGTCTTAGAAGACAGGAACAGAAAATAGTGACATGGAAATAACATGGCAATACCCTAAGCCCGACCAAGGCAAGCTCAATCCTCACTTTATGCTAATCATGCTGTTTCCATTGCATTAAGCACCAAGGAAACCATCCTGAGCCTCCCCTGTCCTTACCCAGGCCACAGGGGGATGATGGCGAGCTTGGCACAACCAGTGCAGAACACAAGTCAGGAGGGGAAGTAATAAGGGTGTTGTGCCCTCCAAACCTCATCCTGGGGCAGGGGGAGTGGGAAGGATCGCCCATGGATTGTTCGTTCCAGCTCCCATTGCATGCACAGAGCAGAGTTCATCCTTCATAAAGGAAAGGGAAACTGTTCTTTTAGGGAATAAAAAACCCAACAAAACAACACAACAGTTATCTAGCAGATACTGATTTATACATGCTCATACACGTTTATATATATTTTTTTATTGGCAAATAAAGAAAGATCAGATCTTTAATGAAATCAGGATGGGTTTGGGAGGTGAACTTGAGCTGAACTCCCCAGATTTTCATGGAACTTCAATTAAAAGGGTTTCAGAGGAGTTGCTGAAAGCCAAGCACTTGCCATTGAAAGCTTAATTTAAAATGAGAAGCATTTTTACACCACATTTCTCAGTGGAATTCTATCCCTGATCCTCATTATGTACTTTTTTCTTCAACAATAGATATATTTTTTTCAGATAAACCATGTTACAATGTATATAAATTTTATCCTCAAGTGTTATGAGCAGTGCACACATAGTGGCTACAGTGAATAAAGAAACCATCGTTATTGTGCAGAAAATTACTCTACCCTCTCCATTCTAAAACTAGTGGTGAAATTTCAGTCAGAACTTGTTGTCATGTACAATATATCAATATATGAGGATTTAGATATCTGATAAATACTAGGACTAGCAAAAAATGTGGTTTGGGGGAAAGGAGTTAAATCTAACTTGAGAAGACAAAACAGAAGAAAATTAAAAATCAAGATGGTCGTTTAATTTCTGCTTACCAGCCTATTCTCCTTCAATTCCAAGAATACAAAAATACAGCCTCAGTTTAGGGCCCTTTTGAATACCAGTGGAGTCACGCAACTCAGTCTTTGAGCTTTGCCTTCAAAACATATCCCTTGCTTGATCAGATGCACTACAATTCAATCTGAATGTCAGCCTCTGGGTGTGGAAAGAGGGCACTAACTAGTGTTTGAAGAATGACCAAAATGGACACAGATCCTGGAGTTTCAATGGCTTGAAAGCATTAAAGGAAATGATCTTGTTCTAACCAGGTACCAGGAAATAAGCTACTCTGAAAACCATTTAAATAAATAATACTTTACTGTGTAATGAAACATGATGGAACAGAAATTATTGTGAAACTGTTTTAAGTAATGATGGGGAGAGGTGTGCCTAAAATAACAAAATCCAGCACTGTGTCAGGGACACAGTTACCAAGACAAACTTTACGTGCTGTGGGGTGGAACCTCTCCCTCTGCCCAAGCTATCTGCACTACAATTGAATAATAACAGATCTGCAAACCATAGCTGAGCTCTTGGAGCTGACATGTAAGACTAAGCACTGAAGTTTCATGGTCTCACATGCAAATGGCAACAATAAATAGACTGAAAGGCCTTGTTCCAATTAAAACACTAATTTCACATACTTATTCTAGTTTTCATTTTCCTACGATCATTTCTTCTGTCCTCACTGTAGACCAAAGACTTCTAACTCACTTAAGAAAAGACAAAACCAGATTGTCCTCAAAGGCTCTCCAGTCTCCTTCCCTTCCTGGCAGCTTTGTGAGGAGGCTCAAGAGGAGCTCTTTCTTCTTTCACACTTTTGGGAGATCACTTGTGTCCTAATACCTTCTTTGTCCTCATTGCATTCAATAGCTGTGAGGAGTAAACTCCAAAACTGCATTTTTGTAGTCTGGGAGAAGAACCAAAGGTTTGGATTGCCAAACATGGATCCTAGGAAAGTTAGAGTGCTGGATTTTCTCTTACGGGGCTGAAACGTGGTCTTAAAATTGTGCGAATACTCAGAATATTCAATTTTGTCATTGTTCATCCCCTAAGAGAGCCTCCTCATTTATTCCACTCCATTTATCGAGGTGGGTCCTGCCCTCGTTAAACATCAGTGTGAGAGCACTGGGCAGCAGCCAGCCTTTTCCAGGTCAGTACTGTGTGACTTGGCTGGTGATTACTGTGAAGCTCCTACCAGAGCCCAGGACTGCAGGGCTTCCTGGTAATGTTCAAAGCCATCTGAGCACGGTCAGATATCCAGCAGGACAAGGCTCTGGAGAGAGGCACAGCTGCAGCTTTGCTGGGTTCACCAAAGCACTCATTTTCTGCTGGCTGGGTGTCTTCAGTGGAGCAGGAGTCAGGTACTGGGGCATGGACAGGCAGCATCTCCTCCCACTTACAGACTGTCCAACAACCCCTGCAGAGTGGTGGTACAACAAACCCAGCAGATACTGATTTATACACACACACACACACACATATATGTTAGTATATTGTATATTATTATGCATTATATATTCCATTCTTACATATTTTATAATACTTCAAATCAAGATATTTCAGGTTGGTACCAGAGACCCACCAGTGGGATTGACACACCACTGTACCATGTACTAGGACAAGCTTTTCATATAGAAATGGGTGACCTGGTAAGAGTGAGGGGAAAGAGCTTGTGATCTGGTACCTCACGCTCAGCTGGCTGCACAGACCAGAGCTAACACCAGCTAAACCAGGCTGCTCCCCAGATGTCCAGGGTTTCAGAGACAGTGACAACCTTCCAATTGATGTTTTCAGCCTGCTCCAATGCAGCAAGGGCAAAATCAGAGCAGATTTTTCTCTCTGCTCATACCTTCCATTCACATAGTTTCCTATTTTACAAAGAGACTGATGCTATTTAAAATTCCAGATTCATTACATCTTTTGCTTTCTCTAAATAAGAAGAAAATGGTTTCTCTCAATTTTATGGGAAGCCATCAATCTCTCCCAAAGTGACTTACTGTATGGAAGAAAATAAACATCACTGTGTATGTAAAGCAGAGCAGAAAGGCTGCAGTCATGGGCAAAGCACTGCTTTCTTTAGCAGTAGCAACATATTAAAGCCAAATGTAGTCCACTGAAAGTGACATAAATAAGTGGATTTCCCATCTGAAACATTGTTTTTAGCAAGAGAAGCTTTTAATCCCCTTAAGTTCATTTCTAATCTGTCTTGGAAGTGCTTGTCTAAAGAATATTACATTGATATAAAGGATTTAATTTATTAAAACTAAACAGCAGCCAGCACACTACTAAAGAATATCTTGTACACAGTACTCTCCCAAATGAATAGAGCTGCTACAGGTAGAAAAAAAACCTGCACAAACACATGGCACAGCATTCATTAAAAATTCACACATTATGTTCCTGAGCTCTCTTGCTCACTGTGCTTTTCCCAATAAAGCAAACACTTTAGAATTCATAATACCTCTTTATCCCATGTGCACAAATGACCTCCTCTCCTTTATGCACCTAGCAAATGAACAAGTACAAAAGGGAATAGAGTAAGCAGAAAACTAAACATGCCCTCTCCTACCCAAGAGCATAAAGAGAGGGCAAGCAGAGGTTCTCTGAAGGGTTTAGAGCAGCCTTGACCAAGATGCCAATGCTCCCATCAGTTTTGGCCAGTGCAAGCTACGTAGGCAGCATCAATTATACAGTTTGTCAATCAATTAATTTTAAGGGCTCTTTCTTAGAATAGCAACTGAAGGAAACAAAAGCTGCCTTCAAACTACATTTAAATCACTTGTTAACCACAGATTTGGCAGACTGTTTAATAATCAGCAAGAAGCCAACTACCAAATGATAAAATGACCTTTTTTCTCTTCCTGAGGGTATGAAAATACCTCTGTTTCTAGCAGCCCACCTTGAGACACCATGAGACATCTTTCTGGTTTCTCCATGAGTGCTTTTAGTATGTAAGGCGGTGTCCAAACACAATAGTCTTAAACAAGGCCCCAGAGATCTTTTAATCCTACACCCTATGCATGAAAATATTGCAGAAGTTTTCTGAAAATGAGTAACCGACTGTCATAAGGAAAGATTTAGTCCACAAGGAACAACCTTCACTTTCAAAAATGTAGCTACACATGGGGCCTCTTTCCTGAATTGTGCAATTCAGTATAGTATCCAGGTCTCCAGGCTTTTTTTTTCTGTCTTGACAAAAGAGACATTTTTTATTGTGAAAATTCTGCTCTGCTATGGCACGCTGTGTGTGCTGTGACTCATCTTACATTACACCCATTGATTCCTTCTGAAGTCACCACGGAAGCTCACTGTTACAAGTGAGATCAGTATTTGGTCACACATTGTTATCACACTGGATCTTAGATGACATTGCTCATGACATAGTTTGACATAGTTTCCATTCACTTCAGTTATGGCCAGCAGCCATCCTGCCTCCATTTCGAGTCCACAGAGCTTAAGTCAAATGGGGTCAGGATTGGTCAATGCTGGAAGGTCTCCAAAGAAAACCATGAGGCAGGCAGAGGTATTATTCAGGGATTAAGATTTAAACCTGCAGAGAAACATGTTCCTGAGCAGTCAGTCTCCTAGTAGGTGTTTTCTGCGAGGCAGCCTTGGGTTGGTGCTGATGCTGACTAAACACACCCCTCGTGAGCCAGGGAGAGAAAAAAAGGAGTCAGCAAGCCATGCTGGCTTTTGTCCTACTACAGAATACCAAAGTGAAGTGATTCTCATTCTATTGCCTCCACACCTAGCCATGGCAGTTCTAGCAGCATGGACACAGTGTGGCGTGAGCAGAAGGAGGACTGGCTTTCCTGAGCTCTTGCAAAATAAAAAATGCCCATGAAACTGGGGAGCTATCATAGGAAAGCATCTTTCACTGGGTGTCATATACGTGCAAATTCTAACGCAATAGCAAGGGCAATGCTATTCTTTAAGGAAAAAATTAATTAGCACAGAAAGTAAAGTCTTCTTTCTAATAGGAAATCCCTTTTATTCCCTGCATTCTTCCCACCATTTTAGATGGTGCTGTAGCACAGTCAAGTGGTACTTACTGACAATTTTATCTTGGGTAAAAGTCCATGAAAACATTAAAGCATGAACAAGTCATCAAGTCAGTTTATGAATCAATATACAGATTTCCTCCATGCCCATAGCTGATTTCCATAACCATGAGCGTGCTGAAATCCTGTCTAGATGCCAAATCAATTTTTCTTATATATGAACATCACAGCTACTTGAGAAAAGGAATCTGTGCCAAAAACCTCACGCTCTTAACTAATTATTTCTGTGACTCCCTCCTTGCAAAGCACAATGACTGCCACATAAATATACACAACATTTATTAGGAACAGGCACACTTCCCACAGGTTCAGCCTGAGTGCAGCAACATCCCTGACAAGGCTCATCTTCCCGAAATGTGCAGCCAGCCTTTATCACAAGAAATAGTTCTGTTTTTCCCAGGACTTTTTTGCTGTGAAATACTCGAGCACTTATCATCTCAGGCAGGGCAGCCAGGAGGGTATGGAAATTCCCAGCTCTCCATGCATGCATCCTGCAAAGACAACTGTTGTTTGGCATTTGCTTTCACTGGCCATTGCTCCTGGTCTTGCCCAGTGTCATTGTGAAGCTGATCCCTGTGAGATGAGAGCAATACTTTATGTAAATAATGTCCAAGTAGAGGAACTAATCATTAATGCACACTGTTCTGAAAGTAAAAGCAAACAGCATTTGGCAGGGAAAACTATTAATGAGAGGGTCAGCAGGGAATTCATTCTGCAAACCACATGGAGATTTGCAGGGCAATTCCTTGTGAGGCATCTCGGAGCAGATGTTGTGCAAGTACCACTGATGTGGAGCAGGAGAAAAGTGGGGTTAAGGTACCAAGTCACTGCTGATGGCCAAGTAGAGGGAAGACAAGAGGTTGTCAGGACAGCAGGGCCTGAGGAGACGTGGGCTGGTATTGACAGGCTAAAACTATGCTGATGTAATGAATTCCCATTGCACAACAGGGACAGCACTGGGGTAGGTGATGGTTTGGTCTTGGCTCCAGCCTCCAGTTGTTTTTGGGCTTTCTGAACTTCAGGCATCATTATGTTTCTGTGGGGATGTAAATGTGTGTGTGTGTAAGCATGAGGAGCTAACCCTTGACTTTCATAGGTGGCTTCTGTCATTGAAAAATAAAGTGGATACAGAAGAGGAGAAAAACCCCTCCCTTGTGTTCCACACTAATATATGTTTTTGTTGAATTAACTGCTAGCCCCTGCCATCCCACCACCCACAGCCTGAGCTCTTGGCTACCCTTCCCCATGTACTTCCCTTAAGAAAGAAAGATTTTTCATCATTTCACGCACTAGCAGTAACAAGAAAAGGAAATGTCCTACTCAAGCATCTTCCAAATTGCTACATACATAAGTTACAAATGAAACATATTATGCAAAAATCTGAATCACTCATCTAAAGCAAGAAGACAGTGCATTCCAGCCTGCCTGGTGATGTGGTGGGTATCTGAGGAAGGTCTGAAGGAAAACTGCTTCCCTCATTAATAAGGCCTGGACCACTTGTGCACTGTCCATCAACAAAGCATTTGCAGGACAGAATACCAGCCAATGGAAGGTTGACACTGGGTGGCATATTCACTGCCTGAGTCAGGACTGCAGTCCAAGTTCCCCAAAAATTTGAGACCAGCCTATTGCTGTGCCACAGCCATGAGACAAAGCTCTGGACATTGAAGCACTAGTTCTGTGGTACCTTCTGGTGCTCCATGGCCTTGAACCACCACCCAGGTTGGTACCCTGAGCACTGATCAGTCTCTGAGGATTTGTCTGAGTACACATAACCGGCACTTTCATACTCTCTCCTAATTTATAGTCATGTTTCACTTCACCCCTCCAGTGGGCACAGGATGCTGCCAGCCAGGTGCTGCACACTGGGGATTATCACTCTCCCTCCCTGCCCTGACCCAGCCGAGCCATGGCACAGGAAATGCCACAGCCATCACGCACCACAAAGCCAAGCTTCTCCAGATTCCTGTTGGGGAGAGAACAGGAAAAGTGGGTTTTGAGCTAGTGCTCTCTGCTGCAATGAGACTGAGACTTTCTCAGAGCTCCCATGGAAACTGTCCATGTTCCCTCACTTGTAACACTCAAAGACAGCAGTGCTGCAGGCAGGCTGCATCTTACCCAGCAGAGACCTTTTAACACCCTTTGTTTCAGATCAAGCACATATCGTCCCAAGCTTTGTACATCAACCCGTGGCACCTCTGAGAAGAGAATAAGCCAATAATTGCTCCCAACACATGGGCAGTGCCGCTTTGTAACATCATCTTGCCATTAGCAAATATAAGCTAAGAAGTAAAAGCTACAGACAGGACAAAGCCTGCTTTTCTGGGTGCTTGGTGCATCAGTCTCCTAATCAGCATCCTCATAATTCTGTTACAGTCTGACGGCCAATTCTTGATCTAACGGCGTTGGAGCTGCAGAACTGAAACTCTTACTGTGACTCAGAACTGACTGTATTCTATCTCCGTCCTGTAGTTTGTACAAGGAGATCATAACCTACTCTGGCACCATAAATAACCATGCCCCTGCAGCAGCAGAGCCAGGCACGATGGACGAAATCATCAAAATTGCTAACCAAACAAGCAGAAGGAGTTATTAAAGAGCGCTTAGGCTTCCACATGTTTATTTTCAATGATTTCCACTGTGAGCACTGCCTTAGCTCTCCCAAAGAGCCAGGACACTGATTGTGCTCTCATTAAACAATGCCCTGTCATCAAGCCGAGACGCTGGATAAAATGCATGATTATTAATCCCTTCAACATAATTATAGATGACAAGAAAGAAAGAGGGGAGACCGCACCAGAGGAACAACTTTGCTCACAAGAAGAGAGAACAAACAAGTATGATTGCAGATGTTATAAATGTTTCTAATTCAACTAAGCAGTAATTTTTTTTCCAAGTAGCATCCATTGGGTTTTGCCAACAGCTATGACCATACACTGTGTGGTTAGTAAGGTTGGAATTCTAGTAAATATAGAAGGAGGCAGTGTTTTTATTAAAAATAAAATTAACGAGCATTAACTTCAGTGACAAAATCAGTTTTTGCTTCAGCAAAATGACAAACCTGCAGTCAGAGCCTGGCTGATAAACTGGTGACCCAGCTCCACTGTATGGTGTCCATGCACATTTTGTGAAGCCATGGGTATGCCTCTGGCCGTCTCTCGTTACTCTGAGTGGAGGAGCCAGGAGCAGCCATGGAGGGTGGTGTGTTGGTGACCAGGACAACAGTTTACATCTGAAAAGAGAAGGAAGTTGCTTGATAAGAAACAATGTTCTCTGTTCTCTTTTCAAGAGGCTGTGGAGACACCACATGTGAAGGGAGGTTAAGCTATGGGCTTCCTGAAGGAGAAGGAGGGATGCAATGACAACAGCAAAGAGTCAGAGGTTCAGAGATCATTTACAAAGCTTGTGTGACTTCTTGGACTGCTGAGTTCAGGGTGAGGTGGCACGTGTGTCTGGGAAAAGATATTCCTGAGCTACAGAAGAGGTGTCGGGTGAGTTGGGAAATGGGCAGAGGAGCAGAGCTACAGCAGAACTGTGATAAATCAGTTACAAGACAGGAGCAGGAGCTGTGGGAACACGTGAGGGTTTGCAGCTAAGGAGCCTTCGCCCCACAAGAATTGATACCAGATGACTCAGCCGTACAAATCTGATACAGATCACACTATGGGCATGTGACTGCTTCCACCAAATTAGATACAGCACATGATGTGAGCCTGTGCCAGCTTCACTCAGGCTGTTGAAAGACAGACAATAAGGATGAAGAGCCTTAAAGACAGTGTGGAGCAGTCAACCACCACCTATTCAAACAGGGGTCTTCTCCCCAGATTTTTTCCTCCAAAATGGTGAACAAGCTTAAACCTGTGGTAGTGGGATATACTGAGGCAGTGCTTTGCACCACGGGGCCATGACGTTTTCCACTCAGGAGCCGGAAAAACCAAGCCAGACGCGCTGTGTCACTGACAGCAGCCAGTGCCACACCACGCGCGGGCGGAGGGGCGGGTGGCACTCCCACAGCACGGGGACTCTGCTCGAGCAGCTGGGAACAGAAGGAAAGGGGGGTGATTTCTACCTGAGACCCAAGGCAGCAGATGGTGTTTAAAAGTTTGACTTTCTCATGGCCTTGCTGAAGAATATAGATCTAAAACTCAGGCTGCTAAACTATACTGCTTGCAGCATCCCAGGAAGTCAGATTTGCAAAACTCTGAAGAAACCCATAAAAACACACATTCAAAAAAAACCCCAAACCAGCAACCCAGATGCCAGACTCAAACCTCCTGGTCAGTTCATTCAAGGCTGTTTTTCATTTTATTTATCACTGCCACCAACATTTTGCTTAGTCTTGAAGAAAAGGTTGCCATTCCACAGTCAGATGTTTTTACATGTACATCCATCATAGCCTGATATATCCTGACCTTAGTTAAAAGTTATGTTTTCTAAATTGTACTTTTATGTTGAGCAAGCCCTTAGGCTACTGTTAAAAGTTTACATTGAAAAATCATTTATAATTGGTTTGTTTGAGTTTGCCTGCTTTGCTGGCTGCAAAGTCACCAGAAAGGGCAGTATTAATTAGCAATGGTTTACATAAAGTATAGACAATAAAAAGTAAATAATTTTACCTTTTTTAAAAGCTTTAAGCATCTTTCCAGTTCTAACAAATGAATAATATATAAATTACATTTAAAGAAAAAAAATTGCAGTATAATTTACAACAAAGCTGTTCCATTTGAATAATTTATTTTTTCTTGAAATATTTTCAGGATATACACACATTGCTCAAATAAAAATATGATTATTGTGAAATTGAGACAGCCAACAAAAAATTTTAATTTATTCCATTTGTTATGCAAAAGCTTGGTTGGAGAATTAAACAATAAATTTTAGTTTATTGCATAATGTCCTAAGTTTCACTGTAAAAGACTTGTTTTCATTTCGGGTACATAATGATGACAATTGCACAGAATTTTTAAATAGTACACACAAGAGAAAACTTTCCAGAGCTCCAACAAACCCTTTATTGCACATATTGTTTCAGCAAAATTAAGGAGGCAGTTCGTCTGGGTTAGACACTGAGGGATTGAGCTTTTAGTTCCAAACATCTTTCCAAGTGTCTGACATAACTTTGCAAAGCCTTATTAAACATGAATTAATGAATCATTGGAGCTGATTTTATTTATTCACAATGTCACTGCGAAGAGACAGAGGAGTTTTGGATGATGGCACTCTGCAGCACTTGATGTTATTTAGTTCATAATTGGTGGTGACAAAGCCACAAAACACTTAGAGCATTTTGCTAATGCCAAGAAAATATAATAGCACGCACAGAATTTATCTTACATCTACCTTCATTTGGAAGCAGATTGTTTTGTAATCCTTGAGGAGACTGACAGCAGATCCCAATTTCTGTATTGGTTCAGATCCTAACTCGCTGCCCGCCCGGCCCACATGTGTTGCAGTTTATCCTGCTGTCACCTGATACCCCGGAGGTCAGCGTGGCGGGGGGCACTGAGGAAGGACTGACAATACAAAAATGACTGCGAGCAAAAGGCATTCTTCAGGGCTGATTCCGATCTCAGAGCAACCAAAGATCAGCATGTATTTAAACAGATAGGGTTACTTTAAATAAATGTACAGTAGCAAAAATTCCAGGAAACCCTAAGGCAAACTGGAAAAAATAATCTGTTCTGTTTCCTTGTAGTCCTTTCCTATTTTGTATTGGAAAAAAACAAAGAAGTGGGTTTTTTTTCCCGACACAAAGAACAGCTGAAATAAGGAAAGGAGGGAGGACTAACATGCTTCTACCGCAGGGCTTTGCTCAGCCCGAAGACAGCCTCTAACTCCAGAGACATTCCCTTCTTTCATCTCTCCCATTTTTCACTGACAAAGGCAACAAACTGTAGGCAAAGACAAGAAATGTAAAGCTCCATCCTTGAGCTGTTTCTTGATCCCTTTCCTATTTTTACTTCCCATCTTCTATTCTCTTACAGACCCATCCTTTCCCAACAGCTCTAGGCACATATTTTTTGAAGTAAATGAAGCTGATGGAGATCTTGCTGACCCAGGTTAAACACAGATTCATGTCATGAAAGCCAGAGGAGCTGTATCAATATCAAACCAGCATGAACAAAAGTAGAATCAGACCCGATGGTAAAAAGGTATGGAAACATATATGTCCCAGTTGCCTTTTATTCACATCAGTTTAATGTTAATGAGGTGCCATTGGCTTCAGAGGAATGGCTCCTGACTTACAGAAGTAGAAGTAATTGGAGATGCCAACAGCGCATGTGTTGTTTGGCACTGCTCTCCCTGCGCAGCGCAGGAGCAGAAGTGCCAGGAATGCCTTTCCCTGCCTGAGCCCTCTCCCCTGCTCCCGGCTGAGGCTATTCTTGCCCACCTGCTCTAGCAAGAAGCTCCCACACGTGTTTGGTGTCAAGCACAGCCATAGGGTTCTCCCCATCCTTTGGCACCACATTCTAGCCCCGGTTTCCACGCACAGTGCCTTTGCCCACGAGTCAGGCTCAAGGGCTTATTTGTACCTAGTCTTGCTGCCAGGTCAAAGAGCCGTTACCACAGGCAAAGGGAAAGAAATATTTTGCAGGTTTGTAATTCATTAAAGCGTTGGACCTGTTCCAATATGAGTCTACTGTTGGGTAGGAGAGAAGACATGTTCAGACTGTGGTCTACAATGACACACTTGTAGTATTTGTGAACATTTCTAGTGACTGAAACTATTTTCTGTGAGTTCTGCCTGTGCCAAGAGACTCAAGCACACAAATTCAAGGTAATGCCCTTTTGCTTGCATGATTCAGGCTTGTGTCATTTCAAGTTTTAATGGTAGATTTAAGAGGGTCACTTCAACCGTGAGCTGTAAGACAAACACTCCTGAAGCATAAAAATTTCAGCATAGCACTAACAGCAAAATCACCCTAAATCTCTCAGGTGTGGTTCTTCAGTGCCTTATACTTAAGTGATTTCTGTGCATGTGAAGGAAAACACTTCAAGGATTCTTTTACCGGCATTATACCAGTATTTATCAAGTTGGAGAAAAGAGGTCCTGTCTTTCCTCTTTTAGAAAACCTGTAAAATAGAATTTACTAGACTTCAGAGTCTTTGGCCATGATCTAGAAATCAGTACATATCTTCCTATTAATCAGAAATGAAAAGTTTAAGTAGAAGTCAGTAAAATTGTGTCCTCTGACAAAACTGATGACCACCTCATTGGTTTTGACACCATTGACTTTGGATATCAACCTCAGTCTCCTCTTAATTTCCACAACAGCTCTTATCAAGATCTTTCACAATATAAGTAAAAACTTCTTTGTTTTTAAAATTCACAGAAAGCTTTAAATTCCTCCTCTGTTTTCAAGAGGAGACAACATATGTGTGACCCCAGAAAAAAAATTAGAAAAAAAGAAATGTAAGTGCAAAGATTCACAAAATGCATGCAGAATCAAAAATATTACGTTGTGATTTTCCTTCTAATTCTTTACCTGCTACTGTCAGAATATCCCTCCCGTTCATCCAGTATCATCTGGTACAAACTTATTCAGTGATTTATACAACTTAATACCAATAATTACACTCAGCAGTGAACATATGTTTCAGAATAACAGTCAAATTGTTATCCTAAAAGGTAGAAAGGTTGAAGCTAAAGTAAGGGGAAAGAAGAACCATAAAACAAGAAATAGATTCTGCTGCTTTGCCCAGGCTGTAGCTAAATGCACAGAGAGTAGAAGTAAGTCTCCCAGGAATGTATCAAACCAAGCAACATAAATGCAGCCTCATTGCACAGAGAGTCAGCAGCAGTGCTGCCAACCTCCAATAGTCACAAGTCAGAAATGATGCCCCAGAAAACCAGGAGATAATAAAGCTCAGTGAATGTAAAGGTTCATTGTATTTGTTTGTGAAGTTTGCATTTGAAATTCACACTCAGAACCTTTTTTCTACTCCTCTGAAGCCTGAAAACATTTATTAATAGCTAAGCTTCCCATATGACACTAGGAGCTCAGGACTTTCTAGAAAACATTAAACATAGAAATCTTCGATGGGCAAACTCAACAATTCTGAGAGACAAAAATTAAACACAAAAGCCATGCCACTGTGGCTGGAAAGACCCTGTGGACCTGGTAAGAAGTGATCAAGTGCCAGTGTGGGGCCAGCCATGCCAAATCATACAGTCACAGGATGGCTGGTGCTCTGCAGTTCTGGCCTTGGGGTGACACATGTATTTCTGGTTCAGAAAATTTGGGAAAGTCTTTTCTAGATAAATGGCAAAGAAGAGAAACTCAAAAGTCATACATTCTTTCTGAGAATGATGGTCATAAAGTCAGTACTTGACTTTATGTGACAGTAACTGAACAGAGGTCACTCTCAGATGGGAACAGGCAAAGGGACCTGAGAGCATTAGCACTGGCTGCAACCAGCACAGCCAGCATGCCCAGTCAGGACATGCTTCTTATTCCCAGGGGCCATCCAGGCAGGGTACAGGGTCCCTCAGGAGGCTGTGAAGTCCCCACCTCTGGAGGTTTGCATGGCCCCACTGGATCAAGCTCTGAGCAGCTTGGTCTGATGCCCATTTCTGCTTCAAAAGGAGCAGTTCTTCCAAGGTCACTTCCACTGTGAATTACATTCTGATTCCGTATTGTCACAGTAATTTCCCTGAGAACAAACCATCATCCTCTACCATGTTTCACGTGATAAAGCATAAAAAACAGACCCAAATACAAGCAAATATAGACAGAAAATTGGAGCTCACATATTAAAACCCTTTTGCCACTCAAGGGACCCCTTTTTAAGCAGCATTTGCATGAAGGAATGATTGTCCCTGTCTCCACTCCGACCCAGGTGCCTCTCTCTACAACACCTGACAGTCTCCAGGTTGCTGCCCTGCTCATGGTTCCTGTGCTCCAGCTTAGCTCACACTCTCTCACACCCATGTCAGGATACACTATCCAGTGATGAAATCTGCTGTCACCCAATGCCATGGCAAAAGCCCAAGCCCAAGCAAGGCAGGATTTCACTCCTGGTATGGGTAGGAAGCTCTTCATGCTCCACTTAAAATGAATTAGGAAGGACCTGCAGTCTTGAGCAAAGCCTGTATCCGTGGCTCTTTGGTGAGATAATGCCCTGAATTTCCAGCCTCCACTACAGGCAATGCACACAGTATTGGAGCTTCTCACATTACGGTCAGATGGAAGCTCCCAACAGCCTCCTGTTGCAGTGCCCCTGGTAGGGAAGAGCTGAGAGTGTTTAACAACAGCCAGTCTTTCCCATAGCCGGATCCATAGGGCACACCAGCAGGTCACTCAGCAGCTCCCACCAGCAGATAGACAATAAATAAATGTATCTATAACTATAAATAATAAAACAAATTTTAATTTCTACTTTAGGAGCCAGGGGAAATGGCTCACTGGCCAGTAGTTATGCAACAACTGACTTCCCTTCAAGCTGCAAATTACAAGATGGCACAACGACAACTATAAATATGCTCCTATCTTACTGAAAATAAGCTTTGCTTTCAATTAAGCAGTTGTTAAAAGTAAGTCTTTTTAGAGAACTGGCTTATGATATGGGATATTTCTTCCTTGGCACTTTTAGTACATAGGAGCTTAAATTTAGGTTACAAAACAACCAGCCTGACCTTTTCCCAGAGCTTTAAATCCTGGACAATTTCCACGGCACTCAGAGGTTGCTCAGTGCTTTTGAAAACTGGACCATTTCTTTCAATTTTAAGAACTTAACTCCAGGTACCAGTCCTGAAAATCCCGAACTAATGTGTTTCAGAAAATAGTAGTTTTCCTTAAATATAGACAATTATAGACAAACCTTTGTGGAGTCAGATATATGGTCAAAAGTTTGACGTGCTTTGTGTCAGTAGTACTTCAACAAACCCTATAGGCAAGAAGCACCAGCTATCAGAAAGAGCTTTTAAAAACACATATAATCTGCTTTTCCATCTCTCCAAATGGAATTCTGAAATGTCATCAGTTTAAGGTTTCAGATGAGAAGATATTTTTATCCTTTTAAGAAAAAAAAATTCATTTCCCATGCATTAGATTCATGCGAAACTCCAAAGTTAGAGGCTGTGTCCATCCTGCTCACTGATATAAATTGTACCCTGACAATCCCAGTGATGGGATTGGAAGTGGGTTGAGCACCACAGCATCCCATAAGATGGCTTCTCAGTGCTATTCCTGCAGATAAGATATAATTTGTGCTCCCCTCAGGCACCAAAGGCAACGTACCAGTGCAATAATCTTCTGAGTATCCCAACATTTACAAATAATTGTAAAGACCTGCTAATATGGTTTAGTTCAGCAACTCTTCACAGTGCTGAGTGCTGACAGAAATGACAACTAAGAAAGTATTAAACAGCCTTTAGGATGTCTCGAAGGAGAAGGCTTGTGAAGCAGTTACTCCAAGGAACAAGTAGTGAGAAGCATGTTGAACATTTTATAATTGTGGCCTCTCCATCCCCACGTTTCGTTCGTAGACCGAACAAAAGCCAGTGTTTTGGGTTTTGTAAAACTCCCTAACAAATGGGACAAGGAATACAATGGTGAGGTTACAGCACAGTCATATAACAGTGTGTTGTTTACTCATGTGCAACTTTCATTATTTAACTGATACGGAGATTGAATAAAGGAAGATGCAGTGATATTGTGTATGTATCTGAACAAAGTGACTTTTCATATTTTCTCACCCACTCAGTCATTGCATCTGAACTCTTCTACAACCCTGACTAAAGAGTTTGTCTGAAACAAGGGACCACCAACAAAGAAATATGTTTACACTTCTGCAGTATTTACCCCTGTTCTCCCCATTCTCCATAAATAACACATATTTTCCCTTGTAGCCACAAACATAGTTGAACTAACACTCGTGAGATGAAACAAGTCAAGGCACAGGTATATTTTAAACATACTTAATCACAGGGATAGAGGAAAAAACAAGGCAAAATTTCATCAGCATTAATAAAAATGGACTTTTTGACAGACTGGGTGAGCAGTGGTTCCCGAGCCCCAAGCTCCAAGGCCTCATCAGTGTCTGGTGCTGTCTGCTGGCTCTCCGCAGTCACATGCAAAGCAGGTGGCAACGGCCTTCTTCAATAGGTTTTTTTTAGAAAAGTTTCAAGGGGTTAGAGAGTCCTATAGGACAAATTAAGGACTTTGATAGAAGTATTAGAATAGCAGTTGATAGAAGCACTCAGAATAGCAACCAGTACGGGGAACACAGTTTACACACCAATGGAACAAGTGACATTGAAACCAGAACTGTTAAAATCTGACAGAAAAACAGAAAAAAAAACCCTAGGTAAATTGGCTCATGCCCCCTGTGTTAATCACACTGAAATTAATAATGCAAAGTGATCAAGAGAAAAAAAATGTTTGGTGTCAGCTGAGAGGATATTTGGCCCCATCTCCCTCGTGTCAGAGGCAGGGTGTGCAGTGCCCCCTGATTCCTCCAGCAGAGCCCTGGATCCCCCCTTCCCTCACCATGCCAAGCTGTACAGTGGGAAGTTGTTTGGTACCAGTTTCTGCCGGAGGAATGCACAGGAAGGCATTCCAGCACTGGTGCCCAGAGCCATCATGAAGGCCTGGAAGGCCCCACCAGACTTCAAGATGTGTTGAAGGTCAAATTCTCTGAGGAGTGGTTCCCATCTGTGGCAACACTTCCAATACGTCTCAGCAGGGGAGCAGTTGCCATTTTTGTGCTAAGAAAGCACATTAAAGCTTCCATTCATTTTACTTTTGAAGCTGGATAGGAGTCAGGGAGGTAAATAATTATTAACTTTCTGGTGTGCTACACATTTCCTTTAGCTGATTCTGCCTCAACTGCCCCATCCACTAAATGGTGTTACCATCAATTTCACCCTTAAATTGAGCATCTTAAAATAAATCTACAAAAACTGTTAAACACTTGAACCACAATGTTTAAATATCAGAGAAGAGGAAAGCTTGCAAATTACTTAAAAGAAACAAAAAAGAAAACAAATCAAAAGGCATGCTTTTAAGGTTTTTTTTTTCTTATTATCACTGTGAATACATTCATCTTTCATAAAAATGTCACTTTACATACTTACATTAAATTTATTAGACTTCTTCATATAATGCATATTTCTGAAAAAATGCATGTTGCCAACAAAAAATGAGCGCAAGGTAAGAGACAGTTACCCACATTTTATTGTTCTGGAAGTGGAAAATCCAAGCACATAAATCAAAATGACCCTAAAGCAGTGACCAGCATGCCCTAAGCAGATCAACAGTGGTTTCATTGACCTCCAGACTCATAAGGGTCATATTTTCACACAGATGAACTGGTCTTGAACTGCTTTGCCATTGCATTGTGCACAAAGAGACCCCAGCCACAAAGTGTCTCTGCTTTCTGTTAGGGTAACCTGGATCACTTCCCAAAACAAAAAAATCAAAGCCACATTCCATTTTAGAAAGTGTTTGCGTGTCCTGCCTGGACCCCTTTCTTCTAGTCTTGATTTTCATAAATATATTTGCATGAATTTACTGTTAATATCCATACTTTAAAAAAAAAATTAAAAAGCAAAACAGCACAATAACAGCCCTCGGAGTTGGTTATTACAGATTTTTCTTTGTTTCTGAAGATTTTTCTAGGGCACTTCTTCGCTTGTGAGACTACAACTATTCAATTAGTGCATAAACTCTGGGCAGCTCACTTGAAAGCTGTAGGCTTTCCTTCTAGCAGACACGCACTAAAGGGTCCCTTACATCACAGTAGCATTTCACAAATGTTAATGTGAAAACCTTGCAGTTTTCCTGCCTGGCGGGAGGGAGCACTGAGGCACTGACTATGAACAAGAGGTTCAGCCCTCTGCTGAAGGACACTACAAAGCTTACATGCCATCAGAGCTTCCTAAATATACTTGAGCGTGTTCAGCCAGTGGGTGATCCTTGTTTGTCTCCCAGCATCAGATGGCATCCAAGGCTCTCGCTGGCTCTCGGCACAGGATGAATTTTGTCAAAAACAGAGCATGCCATGGCTGGCTCTGCAGAACATCTGTGGCACAGGCGGGAGCTGAATCCAAACCAGCTAACTCCCAGTTCACTGCTTTAATCACAACTCTGCTCCTTGCTAGCCTGTAGCATCCCTCTGCACACTTTTGGGGGTGCTCCCAGGGCAAGATGGAGAAACAGCAAGTGAGGGCAGGAACAGACAGAAAGGAGAGGGTCTGCAGGGTAGGTCACCTCCTGTGGGTTCTCATCCTCACCCTAGGACTTTATAAAATAATCATGGAAGCTTTGGGGGTGACTTCTGAGGCAGAACTGCAAAAGACACAGGCAAGGTTTTGCCTCTTTCAGAAGCCCACATTTTGTTTCTAAATTCAGTGCCACCATTCATATTAATGAAAAATGCACAGTGTTTTTGTTGCCTTCTTTTTTTGCAATGGAAGTGATTTCTCTCTGTCAAAATCAATCATCATATCAGTTTTAATCAGATAAAGCTTTTGGCTTCTACTATCTAAATTGCCCTTCCCACAGTGCCTAAGACAAGCATCAGTGCTCCATCACAAAATAAATGTGTTGATATTTGATAGCTCATTTGAACACGATGGTATTTACATCTTAGTTGGTTAGATTTTCATTTAACACAAGTTATGGGTTGACATTGAAAATAAAAACAATACTTCTCTGTTCCTCTTGCCATTCATGTCTACTTTTGTTTCAGCCTAAAATAACACATTGCTGGAGGGTATTTTCTTAACACTGCCAAGCCTGAATGCAAGCCCTGTGGAAAATGTTTGTGTTGGGCTTGCCATGGTCCAGGCTAATAACAACGTGATGATGTATAGGTGAATTCCTGCTCCTCAAGTCCTCTGTGACATACGGATTAGGTCTGCCCTTATCTTCTAAGACATCTGGATGAGTGTCTGGGTTTTAATTTCACAATGAAATCACAGGGGACTTGAGTTATGTTATGTGCTTATGAACAAAGTGGAATATCCGTGGTAAGGGCAAGAGTGGATTACCTTAGATAACTCTACTTAAACCAGGGAATATTTGAGAATGTTGAAGAAAGGAAAGAGGTTCCACCAATAAAAACAAACACAGGCTTAAATTTGTGTTCTGTGTACTAAACATTTTAAAGCTCCTGGAGGTTGAAATATGACCACATGTAAATGGACTGATAAAGCCAAGGCAACTCTTGAAAGACCAGATCAGGCTTCCCAGGACAACTACCAGCACTAAATCCTAATGGCATGCATAAATCATTTGAAGACACATTTATTCAGAAGATGCCACTTTAAAGTCAAAATACTCTTCTTTAATCACCAGAAATAGTATGTGCATGCTAACATTTGCAGAAAATGCTCTAGGGCAACACAAAATTAGTATCTTAAAATTCCTAAATACATGCTTTTCCTAAGATGAAGACTTTTATCTATTTATGCCCATAAAACTGTCAGAAAAAAAAAAGACCGGTGAGAGCATAAAAGGGTCAGTCCTGCAGACTACAGCCCAGCCACGGACAACATTGAAAACATCAAAGTTCATATGATGTTCATGGTTGGGCTCTGAGTGTTGCAGAGCTGAATAATCAGCTTGCCAGGCCCAAATCCTGTCATCTGGGACTGCTGCAGCTTCCCAGCTTCACTGAGACCCTACTCCCTTTCTGTAGCCTTTGTAGACATTACCTCCACACTCTCAGCCCCTAGTCAGGCTGTAATCCCAGGGGTCCGAGCCTGCTTTGCTTACTTGTCACCATGCTAATATCTGCTTGGGTCTGCAGGAGAGCCCAGGCTCAGCACCCCGGGGAAGGGCTCTTCCACTGCCCATGTTCAGAAACACAGGAGAAGCAGGAGGGAATCAGACTGAAAGCCTGAAGGATCCAGGCTTATTTTCCAGTATGGCTGCAGACTGTTCCCTGTCTGCTTGTGCATTTAAGTTGCAAAAGTCCTGAACACTTGCAAAGTGGAAAGAAATGAAGATGCAAATTATGGTATTGAGAGGAAAACCAAAAATTCCATTTTGCTTAACACATTAACTACCTGTCTTCTAATCTATTAAATTAAAAGCAACCCAGACATATTGAAAGCTTTTAGTAAACCACAGAGATTATAATATACTTAGGAAGGCTTCTGTTAATACAGTATTAGTTCATAAATGTGCAACCAGTGATTCCATTTTAAATAAGTAACAATATAACCTGTAAAAGTTGCTGATTTTTTCCCCCTCAAATATCAACAGAAAATGCATTAGGCTTCACTGAAAACCATGGAAAAACTATTATTGACTTTGGTGGGGTCAAGATTTCACCCAATAATTTTTTAATTTTTGTAACTGCAAGCAAATAAAACATTTTCCTCCTGATTTAAATACTCATAGTTTCTCTGCCTAGATAGGAAAATAAAATTAAGTGTCTCTGCTTTTCCCATATAGACAAGTTGTTCTATTTAGGCTTATCCAGTCATGAAAAGAGCTAAATGAGGTGTCGAGCTTTCTTTTTGATCCTCAGTTTAACAAGAGTTTTAATCAGTAATAGATCTAACATACGTGTGATGCTCTGCAAGCAACACAAGAAATATATCAGTTTTCTTTCTGAGCACTTCACCTGCTTACTTTGCTTAACAAGCAATCAAAACACAGATCCTGTTGTTGTTGTTGTTCATACGTTAGATACAAACGGGGCATCTCCAGGCAACTAAACTTCCCCTAAATGTCTGTGACTGCAGCCTACAGACTGCAATATTTCAAGGGGAAAATGCTAAGTGAGACACTGGCCCTGGAAAAGTTACTGTAATACAAAAGACATCCTTATGTGTTATTCACAGCTGTTTCTTAACAAAGTAAAAAGTCTAGTATCCCACGAGAGAAACTCAGGCCAACCTTATGAGCATAGATGTCCTGCTTGGCTAGAAAGCTGGTGGGGTCCTTTGGTATATGAAATTGTCTATCACCCTGATCCACTGGAAAGACACAGAGATGGCTGAGATTTTCTGTTCATTTTGCATGGAAAGCCCACTGGTCTGGGTAAGGCAGACAACAGCCGCTGAGGGCTGTAGTAATCTCACTGAAGCTGTTGCCACCACCAGGTGCTTGCTGCACTCTTCCAACAGCAATTGCACCTCTGTACTATGGGGTGGAAGGGGATGCTCTCAGCATTTCAACTTTACAAACAAATATATTAGCTTAAACCACGGGTAAAATGCTGGAGTAATCTTTCCAGTTGTGCCACAAGGCCAAGCAGCTGGGTGGCATCTGTGTCTCCGAATCGTGCATTCATTACTGGGAGCTGTTGTCAAATGGAAACTGAGTCAAAGCCCTAAAATCAGCTCTGAGGTTTTAGTGTGTGGATAGGAGCCAGGTCAAGTGGCTAAAGCATCAGGACTTAACATCACACCTTCTAGAACACAGTGGATTGGTGAGAAGCAGTTTCCTCATCTTTGACACGTTAACAGGTATGCCTGAGGATGGAGGCAAAGCTCCAGTTTGCCAGAGGAAAGCAGGAAAGCTTCCAAGACCAAGCAGACCTATCTACCATCTCCAATGACTGTGGGTAGGCTGAGCAAATTTGATTTCTATGTTCAAAGGAAGGCTCTGGCGCTGAGAACAGCAGCAGAACCCCACCCACCCCTCAGATGCAGTCTCACCTTTCCTGTGCAAGCATGTGTGGGCCCACCTCAGCCACACACCTCCTGCTGCTCTGCGGCCACCGGCGTGCTCGGTCTTGCCAGCACAGGTACACCTAGAAGGGCCAATCTTGCAATCATTTACTCAGACAGATGAGTTGCACATAAGTAATGAGCTGCTAGCATCCCAGCATGTTAGACAATATGCTGACAATGTCATAACATTATTTCATCCTTCTTAAAAGATAAGACCCAGCCTGTTCTAACCTGCTCAGGTCATTATCTTGTTACCACAAGATGCCCTGTCACTAACCAGTTTAGCTTTATGTAAAGCTATAATTTGCACTAAAATCAATTATGTATTGTTTACAGTTTACCATTAAATCACAATGAACAAAAACAAGCACCTAGGATGCCTCTTTCAAAGTCTTCCAGATGAGTTTAAACGTACACAGAAACAAATGTCTTGATATAACAGCATTAGAAGTAGGCTGGAACTTGGTTGACTAATTTTCACACTAACTTACTTGAAAGCCAGAAAGAAAACAGTGAAGATCTTTATACAGGCCATCAAAAAGCCTGACTGCAAGTGTTTCCAATTTGCTTTAGTAATTAAATCGAAAGGAGTTTAAGGGTTTTTCACCCAGGTCATTAACTGCTTTGGAATTTTACTGCTTGCTTTGCAAAGAAAACAAACTGGAATGAGTCACTGGTGAGTATAAAGAGTGGATGAACACTGCTAAACAAACCAAACAGTGAGCTCAAGTGGATAGAGAAAACACAAGTCAGAATTCTAAATATGGATCTGAGAATAGTGTAAAAGGATTAGACGTCTTTGTCACATGAAGAGCAAACCCACATGCCAGCATGCCTTTCCAGTGCAAGCAGCCACTGATCAAAGTAACATCTACCAGTTTGTAAATATGCTAATCTTCATGTTTACACAAAAGTGTCAGCACTTGCTTTACATCACAAAGAGCCTCATACAGTTGAAGATTAATTACTTCCAACACTGAGATAGTGTGTAAATACTGGTTTCACCAGAACCCTACCTTTTGCTGTATTTGCACAGCTCAGCAGAGGTGTATGTTGCTAAGACAGATAATTCAGGGACACTTACAAAGTGTCAAATACCTCTGGATAGACAGACTTTTGACAGGTATTTTGGTGATTATGTGGAGCCAGGATTAGGCAGGTTTAGGCTTCATGTTGCAAGTGCTGGATTGAAAAAATATTTCGGCCTTTTTCTATGAATTTTAGCTCTGAATAGCAATGTCTACCCTACACCTGATTGGTGCCTTCAGCTTTTACACTTATACGTGATTACAAAATATTTAAAACTAATTTTTCCACTCTCTGGCTTATTATCACTCTCCTTCCTTATAGTGGCCTAGAGCCACCTCACTGTCCACCAGGCTCTTGGCAGCGTCCGTGTCTGCTCGCTGAATGACCTGTTCTAACTCTTGTTTAAAGAAGGATACGAGCTATGATAGGGACAGACAAAAATATCATTTTCTAGTAGTGAATTTCAGAAACCTTCAGCTGTGGTATAAAACAGGGAAAATAATTACAATGTGTGCTAAGAATGAGAGGTCAGTACCTGCTGCTGCATTGTTGCAACAGGGAATGACAATAAGGAGATGAAGCCAAGGCAAGACTGGATTTCCAAGGTTCAGGTGCTTACGTCATGGCTTGCAATATCTCTTTAAAAGATATTTTACATTTCCATTACCATGTACTCTCTACAAAAAAAAACCTCCATGGTGGCAATTCTAATACTGAAGGGCTATGAACAATAATTTAAAAAAGGAAAAAAATTCAAGTAGGAATTCTCTTCACCTCTCCCTTGCTATTAGTGCTCAGCACAATTGCCACAAGAACGTCACTACTTGCCAACAAATATTATACCATTTGTTTCCTATTCTGAAGTAAGGAAAAAACAAAAAGGGTGTTGGCAAATGCTAACACTAAGCATTATGAGATTGCCAGAGCAAACAAGAGTGAATAGATGAGGGTAATTGGGAGATGTAAAGAAAAGAGAATCAAATGCAATGTTTAGAAAGTGAGAGAGAAATGGCTTCCATGTGAAACACCAAACCTGAGTGGAAACACTTCCATATTAAATGCCCAGCGAGGCATTTCACAGGAGTACTTGCTGCCCAAGCCAGCCAGTCTTGCACTTCCCTCTTTACCGTGCGTGCGACAAGGTGACGATGGCACCTGGAAGGGCTCTCAAGGCGCAGGGGCTGACGGCGGCCAAGCAAAATGGATGAGGTGACACATAGGTTGCTCTGTCCCCAGTCCCTGTCCCCAGGAAGGCAGCTGGGAGCCTGCAGCCCCCATCCCCAGGCAGTGCAGCAGCAGCAAGAGCTGCAGTCTGAGCTGCACCAGCTTGGGCACACGGCAGAAGCAATGTGTGCAGCAGAGACTGAAGCTGCTGTGGTTAAATCAACATGCTCCATCTCACGTTTGCATAGGGCAACACAACCATCAGATTAATTACTAATTACAGTGGATTGCTCCTAAGTAGGTTCACAGCAATAATAGTAATAAAAAGACTAAAAGAAGCATTATTAGCATAGTTAATTATATGACCATTGGCGAGATTATTGATGGAGATACAAAATGCTGTTGAACAAGAAAGATATGTTTGACATTGCTTAAGAGAAGCTTCACTGTTGCCTCACATCTTTTTGGATTTTTCTAATCATCTCATCTGTGTTCCAAAAGTGCAAAAAAACAGTAATTATCTCTGTTTGATCTTTGACTAACAATTATTTATGAATCCAATGGGACAATAGAGTTTCTAAAATGTAAGTAAACCCAGTAATCTTTATCAGCATAAAATCTCCAGCCACACTGGACTGGGTTATGGGAATCTGTCGTGTGATGAAAGCAGACAATAATAATTTATTGGTTTAGTCATAATCCTTTCAGTAGTCCAGACTGCTGTTGCAAATTTGTTAAAAATCTGCTACCATTCACTGAGCAACAGTACAACACCTGAAGCAATAACATGGGTGGGGAATGTAAAGGAGCACTCGGATATTCATGTGTGGCATGAGTTAGACAAGGCCACGGGAAAGGAGCTGAGAAAGAACAATGTTGCACAAACCAGAGAGAGATTCCTGTTCTCCCACAACATATATGCAATTTAATCTCCAAATGGAGACCAGTTTAACTTTTCAAATGCTTCAAGAGTACAAAAAAGAATTATTCACTCAGCAGTTATTTTTTATCCTTTACAGAGTGGCCACGTGCTCCCATGAAGGACCTACTGCAACGAGACACCACCCGCATAAAACCACACTCTCATGTGAAAAGTATTTACATTAGTACACACTATTTCCCCTTTAATTTTTCTTTATTTGGTGCACTTGGCAATACATAGCTCATGGCTCAGTCAGCCAGTTGCCCTAGTATTTAACATGGCAACTTCAAGAAGAAATATTAATATTTTTAATCATCTAGTTTGGCAAAGGAACTGAGGAGCAGCTGCTGTATGTACGACTGCCTTTAGTTCATATCCTGAAATAGGCTGGACTTGACTGCCCCCCCTTTAAAAATACCCTAGAAGGCAGACCTCTGCTGGAGTTTAACTTTGGTGGCAGGTACAATTACAGGCTCCCATTGAGAGGAAGACAGAGTTGTGACCAAGTGATATAGATCTGTTTTCAGAGCAACACTCAGCAAACAAACAATACTCCCAAGCTCTTCAAGGACAGCATAAATGGTTGTGTTAGCACGTTTGTCTCAACATGACTTTTTGGTTATGTTCTGATCACTTACTGCTAGTCGTCTTATTTTATGAAACTCACCCATGAACACTAACATGCAAGCCGAAATTTAGGACTCCTGACCTTTAACACAAAATGGCCATAGGTGTTCCCACAGCTGTTAAATAAACCTATGTTTATGGAGCCATAAATGTAGTGCAGGTGAAGTTTCCAATGATGTAATAACAACTTCCATCGCTGTGCAGTTTGTCATTTATACAGCAGTGTACCATCACCGGTGAATATTGTTTTACAATAACAGCACAGGTTCCTTCGATTAAATCACTCTTTCTTCATTTATGAGTCATTCGACCTTTAACCTCTCAGAGGAAGATCAAACCACTCCTTAAGGCCCCACTCTTTTAACTGAGGAGCACAACAGTTGGTTAGATAACTAAGGAGGCTGGTATGTGCCCCCAGGGTTTCGCAAACAACTGTCCTAGATCTTTTATAAGATAATCTTAACATAATCATGTAGCCACAAATTGTCGTGTAAATTCCCAATTAAAAACACCAAATAGGAGCTGTAAATCATGATACAACTGCCACCTTTTCAGGACTGAAATACAGTTTGAAAAGCAGTAGAGAAGCTCTTGTTTGTGCTTGTTCTTGTACTCAACACACCAACAGCAAAACAGTCCATTTGATTTACAAGAGAGCAACAAAGTGACAGGACAACTAAAACTGCTCAAAATTTAACCTAAGCAGCAAGAGAGAACACAGAATTTACAAAACTGCTCCATCCCCCATGCTTGTAAAAATAAGCATTTGTGTTGGCATGGCTCCACACCCACTCCTTGTCCCAATTTACATTAAACTGCAGCATGCTCCTGTTGAAAGGATTGATGGCAATTTGGGGGATGGGAGGAGATTTTGTTTTTAAGAAATGGCAGCTTGATTACAATATAAATGTTAGAAAAATAAATAGTTATTAAAGCCTTTTATCCATGGCTGATTGGCTTCATTCCACAAACTTTAGCAAAGTTTGAATCAGACAGAACTGAAGACAACCCATCTGCCCCAGTGCTTTGGCCTTTGTCAGGGATCCAGCTGAGCTGTGGGTACCCACTCATGGCAGGTGACACGTGTCCATCAGATCTGCAGCCTAGCTTATGGTACCACAGGTGTTGTTCCAAGACATCTGCTTTTATCCTGCCACCACCAAAAGTCAGTCTCTGTTTCCTTTGCAAAGATCATTCTGTAGCCTAAATTATTCCAGGACTAGGCTTTAGTGATAAGCGTCTTGGCTCCTTGTCCTTCATATGAACACTCACTTGAAGATGCACATCCCTTCCCTGCAACATCCTTCCTCACTCTGGCAGACAGAAACATGATTAGAATGGGCTTTGTAGGTGGTGCATAAACAATCCCAACAATTAAAAACAAAATTTTTAAAGCATTCAGCAAATGTCTTAGTTGCTGTCAACAAGTAGTCAACAAATGCAGATCGCGTTTTCCTCCACCTACTTCACACTTTCCATGTTTCCCAACACTTGCCAGAATGTTGTGGTGATAGAAGCAGACAATAGATGCTTTACTAAACATGTCCTTGATATCTGCATAATCTCCTTTAATATATATCATTATCTTGGGCCAGTCCCATGTTATTGCTTCCTCAACACTGCTAGCACATCATGATCTGGAAGGAGGTATTTATTGCTCCAAGAATGTGACTGTCTCGCCCAACCAGTCAGACCTCAAAATTTTACTTACTTGTCCATCTTAGCTTCTGTTCCCTACAGTACCTAATGCAGAAAAGACAAAAATGAGACATTGCAGCCACTGACTTGCAATATAACATTCTTCCCAAACAGTTTTCCACAGTGCTAAAGTCTGAGTGTTTGCAAATCCAAGATTATGGAAATGTCTGTGACCACTAATAAAATCCCTCCTAAACAAATTTTTCAAGTGTAAAATATAGTCAGAGAGATAATTTTTTTTCAAGGGCAAAACTCGTGCTTGTGAGTGCGCAGGATCTGAATCCTCTGAGGGGAACCTCAGGTATCTCAGGACAGAAGAATTCCAGAACTGTAGAGGGGACACCTTCCTCTGAGTTACCTGCTAAAAATTTGCACTTGAGTCACAGGATAGAAACAAATTGCCCTGGCAGGAATGTGGAGAAAACAATAGTAAGAGGCATATGCTGAAGAACCAGAATGGTCTTGGTGGTGGGCAAGGCCAGATTCTCAACCTGAGTAACCCGGACTAAAGCAGAGTTCAGGGAGTCAGAGCTCTTTCTCTTACCCCAGGTTTACTGAATGAGCCCCAGGACTACAGTCCCCAAAGGGGCTCAGATGGAAATGCTCAGAATGGAAATGGCTGCAAAGAGCCTGCAGTGAGGAAATGCTTGCACGTCTGTCTAGGGCCCACATCTCACAAAGGAAAAACAAACCTGCCTGAAGGCTCCCTTGCTGTGACACAGCAAGAGTTTGTGGTCCCTCAAAGCCAGCTGGAACGGTCTGGCTCCCAGTGGCAAAGCTGCTCTGACAGCTTACTGCTGTGCAGTGCTCACCAGGACAGCCCCACGCTGGCCACCACGGCCGAGCTCGTCAGGAATGCTGTTCCATGTGGCACAGCCCCACGCACTGCTCTGAGCCATCCTCTCCCCAGCAGGTCCCACATATCACTGTGCCACAAGAGCCCCTTCTTCCCCTCCCAGGCACAGAGCAAAATAGCCTTTTTTCTCACTACTCCTATGTTTCTACCTTCACCTTTTTACCTTTTTTTAAAATTAATTTTGTCTTTATGAAGACAGCTATCAGCTTATCAGCGGAAAATACTAACAGCCTCTCCTTTCTTGTCTGTCTTCTTTCCATGGCCAGCAAAGGAAATCCTATGGGAACAATAGTGACATCCCACCCCGTCAGGCAATTTTGCCTAGCATAACACTATGGCCAAATGTACCAATATTTCCAGTGTTTTTACTCCATAAATACCTCCAAAAGGCTCCTGTCATCCTTCCTTTTGGATAAATGCATTCAGATCTGGGAATTTTCTATATACTTCTTGTGAGTGGCTGTTTCAGGAGTCACTACAGATCCATACTTTGTGCTCCAGTATCTGAAGGCCATGGGAACAGCTGCACAGGGAATTGCATCTACTCTGCTTCATTTGTAAGGCACTTTTTAGATCCTGTATTCAATGCTCACACCACGCCAACAGACTCTGCTTTAGGCCACAGGGATCGTTCAGAACCATGCCAATGGAAGTTGACGGTAGAGGCCTAAAATATGAGCTCTGTTGATCTGAATTACATAGATATTTGTACAGGGTCTGCACGCCTCCCCTAAAATGCACAGAGTTCAGCCCGACGCAAACTATGAAAACTGCTCTGGGACCAATTTAATTTTTGATTGTTCTTAAGCCCTGAGTAGGACCCTAGAAGTTTTGCTCCTAGGACCTTAACTTTGGTACAGACTGTATTCATGTTTGCTCTATAGGTACAGAAGCCAGGACACACAGGCTGTGTCCTCCCATAGGGAGGCAGACAGATACAGGCCCTTCCTTTTCCTTTTTTTTTGCAAATGCCGCAACAGCTCCACTGCTCCCCAGACAGTCCTGAGTGAAGGTAATTCATCTTGCAAGGAAAGGCCAGCAGGTTCACCGACCTCACTAATAGGCATGCTACAGGAACCCTAGAATATGTTCAGACAACGGCCTTTTCTATTTTGGGTAAATTCTCATGCCTCTTATTGGCATTTCCTACCCAATGTATTTTCCCGATAAATTCAATGCATTACCCTTTGCCCATCCTTGTTGGGCTTTAAGTCCATATATCCTGTATCACTGTAGCAGTCCACTGAAAATCGGATTTCTTTTCCTTGGCAATCTCTGCTAAAATTATAACAGATCTTTACAAAAATATAAAATTGAGTCACCCAGGAGCAATTGTCTCCTTTGCTTTGAACAAAGCTACCAGCAGTTGTGATAAAAACAATACAACCATGTTCAGTGGAGAACCAAAAAAAGTCCAGGAAGGAGATCAAGTGTTACCCCTGTTCCTTCTCTCTGAAGGAGATCAAGTCTTACACTGGTATCTCCATTTTTTTGAATCTTCAGCTGTTATTAACATTTCAATACTAGACTGGCAATATCCAGTACCTGATGGAGATGAACATTACTGAAAACAAGCACAGCAGGAGTACATCGCTCTTTAGGTTTGGGATTTTTGATAAGCCATTGCCATCGTGAAATCTGTCCAACTGTTCAGGAAAATCTGGCAAAGTGAAACGAGATCCCCTTGCCCGAACCCCGTAACACAGAACCTTGTGCCAGATGACTCTATTTCTTGCATGCGTAAAATTTGCTTCAATCGGTTGACAGAAGGTTTGGGGTTTTCCAAATGTTGTGAACCTGGTTGAGATTATTGAAATCCTCAGCTCTAGGAGTGTTGGGTTACTGTTCTTTTAAAGCATGCTCCCTCTGACAACAAAATGTAATTAAGGGGGGCATCGCTGTCATGTTACGGTCTCTTTTTAGAAGGTCTGGAAGAAAGTAAAAAGGGCATAGCAAAAGTTGCTTAACCTCCTTAGAAATAAATGTCCCTAACATTTTTACGTCTTCTCTTTGGTCCATTATTGGTCACAATGATGAAACAATTTAAAGGAGAAAAGGTCATGGCAAAGCAGTGAACTTTATATGCTCTTCAGTGCAATAAAAGTTACTTAACATATTAGCATGGGAAAGGCATGCCTGGCAATATGAGGGAAGAGGATGGATTTCAGATTCTCAGTAGGCTGTTCAGAGAAAAAATCTTTGGGTATCCGCGTGAGTCAAACACCAAAAAAAATGAAACGCAAATTTTCCGTCTTATCTAATTTCACTAAAAGGAAGAAAAACTAGGTTCAACCCTTCCATCCAATATGCAACATGCATGAAGCATCATGGAAAACCAGCTACCTCACTTCCAACACACGTGCTGCACTGAGGGTAGGCTCAAAAACTGGCATGGTTGGAAGTGTCTCTAGTTTATGCCAGCACGTACAGGAAAAAAAGATAAATTTGAGTCATGAACATTATTTTAGGCTCTATATTGAAAATTAAAATCGTGCCTAATCTTTTATCATATGTATTTCCTATTTTGATTGTATGCAGCTAGGGTGTGAAGGAAAACTCTTAAACCATCTCTGAGTTGTTCAAAAGCCAGCACTTTGTAGAAAATTCACCTTTTTCTCCTTGTTCTCATGCTGCCAATGCAAACACAACTCCTTCTAATAACACAAATGTCAAACTTTTCAAAACTTTTTTTTTCTGTTAAAGCCAAAGATTATGCAGAAACAAATAGGAACTAAAATCCATACATTTCTTGGGGTTTGGGGTTTGGGTTTTTTGGGAGGTTTTTTTGTTTTGCTTTGTTTCTTTTTTTTCTTATATTAATTTTCTTTTAAAAGAAAGAGTTAATTATCTTCCTAAGGCAATTATTTTTGCTCCCTAACTTTAGAAACTGCACTGGGGTGAGAGTAATTTTATTTTTATATATTATTTCCCAGAGTATGTTTTCCTTCAAATCTCAACATAAATCTTTTTAAAGCTTACTCAGGTTTTCACCATTGTGGAGGTTCACATTTTTATGTATTTCTGGCCAGTGTCAAAAGAAATTTTTTCCCAGAACCCTATTTTACAAAAATTTTTGAAGTTTATTTTCATTGTCTCACAAGTATTCACAACATCAACTGATTCAAAAAATTGTACTGATTCAGTCAAGAAAGAAACACACTGTACCATGTGACCAAATAAAATCACCCCAGACTTCAAGTCCTTAATATTCAAAACCTCCACGAGTGAACTGTAACCAAGAAGAATCCATTACAATAATTTGAAAAATGAAAACTTGAAAAAGTTGTATCTGTTTCTGAACAATTCATGAGCACAGAATGAGGCACAATTCATGGAATGAATTATTCTTTGTGAATTATTGGCCCACTATTATCCTCATAACCAATGAGACACATGATTTACATTTCTTTTACAGGCAATAGTAGCTAATTGATGTCCTGGTGTGATATGGAATGAAGCACAGTCATATAAATAAATTGTTTCCTAAATTCTTCACAAAAACACATTAATATCTTTGACACCATGCAATTGTATGCGGTGAACACTGCTAAGACAGTAATCGTGTCATCAAGAGTTAATTTATTCTCAGCAAGTCCATGTAATGCAGATATTAATCTCCCGGAGCACACACTGTTGTTCAGGGTTAAAACATTCACTGTTTCTGAAACATAAACAAGTCTCACACTCACAGCTGTTCTCCAAGAGCCAAACAGAGCTGCTCAGTGAGGATTTGTCGCTTAGTTGCCTTTTTGAAGAACAAGAAACTCAGAACAGAAAAGAAGGGTGAACTTGTTCGTATTTCCAGAGACTATTTTGCCACCTTTGGGTCACAGCTATCAAGTTATGGATGCATATGAACTCTTACAAAGTGAGAAATGCAGCTCTTGGTGAGTGGCACAGCCACACGTAAGACTCAGAAGAAACACCCTTTTGAGAGGACAGTTTTAATGCAAACAGGGCTTAAAAAACTCCAAACCCCTTCCTAAGCCCATCTGGTTGTGCTGCCACCTTACAATTCAAAATGGACAGAACACACCCCCAGAGCAAAGCTGATGCTTGGGCAGAGCTTTGGATTGCTATTCCAGCAGCCAGGACACGTACAGGGCCACCACTTGGGTAGCAACCTTGCCATCTCTAGCACCCAAGAACACAAGTAACCTCTGAGCAGGAGGCCACCACAAACCCCACACGCCCTTAAGTCTTCAGAATAAGGGCAAGGTAGCCCCTGGCCCCTGTCCCATGCAGCAGTGTCCAGAGCAGGAGGAACCGGGGCCCAGCCCTGCATTCTCCATGCTGCTGCCTCCAGGAAAAGCTGTGAATGAGGAGATTTGATACACTTCCCTGAGGTGTAATTTTTTAAAACTTTTTTCTGTCTTTCTTTCTTTTTCTCCAGTTGGCTGCCTTGAGTATGGGCTCAGCACAACCACTGTATGATATCTTCATCAGCCACTTGAAGGCTCTGGGTCAGAAGCTCTGAGATTTGAAGGTTGAGACATGCTAATTTGCTGAATGGCCTTTTTGACCATAGTCAATTTCTACTAATTAGAAAAAAGAAATAATTAGCTAATGTTGGTGAAGAGCTTTGAAGATGAATAAGCTACGGGGAAAGCACTAGGCATATTAGTGGAAACAAGTTTGATCCTTTTTTAAATTTGTGTTTAAGTAGCTCAAAGTGATTATAAATGGACCAAATGTAATAGCTAACCACCGTAAGATTAATACAATGTCTTTTGGGAAATTAGAGTTTATATTATACAATTAAGTATTATACAATTGCTTTATTTTAAGGACTCCTCCTTGGAATTTTCTATTTAGTTCCGGTCAGTATGCTTTTTATATGTCATTTAATCCTTCCTCTAATTTGTACAAGTAAATTATAATTGCTATATAATAATAATAATAATGGCAATGGTTAGACAAGTAAATGTGAGTCTGCACCTGAGAAATACCATATTATAAAACAGTCAAGTAGAAATTACTCAAGCAGGTTGTTTTCCATTCACTGGATGCTTTGCCTGCTTGTAACTCTTTTCAGAACAGCACTGTAACACCTTCACTGGGTGCATACAATGAGCCACATCCTGAACTGGTTATATCAGCACAGCCCCATTCCTAATCACAGTCCAAAACAATAGTTATCCCACTTTGAAACGAGATAAAAATGGCAAAGCCAAAGATGAAGCTCCCCTTTCTTCTTGTTGAATTCTGGGGGTATTTGATATGAAAACTTACATTTATATAAGTCTCTTTACTTTGCAAAAAGAGCATGGGGAACACTGTCCAGGACTGAAACATTGCTGGGACACCAAGTGGGAGCACTCAGTTTGGACAAAAATATTCTCTTCATTCCCAGCTCCTGTATAAAAGATCCATCTTTTTCCTTACCACTAGACCAGAGCCTGTTCCCCTCTGGGTATGTGCCCGGGTACCTTAGCTCCAACAGCGTGACCAGAATTCCTGCATGAGTAACACACTGTACTCCTCCTGCAGGAAGGACTATACTTTAGCTTACCCAACCAGCCACTCCTCAGACACCTCTGCAGTGCATATTAGTGTGTGCTTCTCTTCTCCCCTCCCTTCCCAAAGTGCCACTCAGAAATAATTTACCCCTGTTAGCTGGGATGATAGATGGAAGATATATTTGGCAACCTTCATACCTGGTTTCCTTCTTGGCACCTCTTCTTGCTTGTAAAACTCAAGATGAAATTACCATCCTACTGTCATTACTATTCCATTGTCACAAACCATCTGGACACTTTATAAATGGTGTAAAGAAAAGAGTAATATAAGCTTTGGATTTATGTGTTGATTCCTACCCTGCTTTGTGGACACAGGATGCAAAGCCCTCAAGCCCAATAGCATATCATTTTGTGTAGGAGTAAACTAAATGAGGTGTCATGACATGAAAACTCAAGGCTTTAGCATCTTTTGGTATCTCAAGTTCAAATAAAAGTAAGAGGACTGTAGCTCCTTCCTGAGATACATCTGCTGGATTGACCTAATGCACTGTTTGGGCTTCAGAAACAAAAACCTAGACTCCCTGTCTTCTGCATGTGGCAAAAAAACCTAAGTATATTTTTGCTAAGAAAAAGGGATTATCCAGTGTACTTGGCTGCTGTAAGACCCACTGACAATTGGACTATTGAACTGGTCTTTAAGTTGCCTTCTTGAAGTGGGAAAGATGATTATGAACACATATGTGTATGAATATATATTATATTAACACTTGGGGTTTTGTTTATTGTTTACAAAACGAACAAGTTGTAGGGAAGTTCAGGAAAAAACACTTTCTAGTGAAAATGTGCCCCAAGCCTCAAACAGATGATTATAACTTTAGAGAAGGTTGACAGTCTGCCAGGCAAAGCAAATCAAATCACAGGGGATCAGTACGAAGAACCTGTTGTTCTCACAAACCCAAAGTTCAGTTTCAAGGAACTTCAACCATGACAAATCATGAGTTTGTGGATGGCAGTACACCAGGGATGGGTCATTCTTATGTACTACTGATCCCTAGGGTGAGAGAAGTCCAGAGGGAAGGAACTTGAGTGACATTTTAGCTTTTATATCACAATGGAGGACAGCGAAGAGCTTTCTGGAGTGTGGCTGTGTGGCTGGAGCCCTGCATTTCCTTAGCAGCTCTGCTCTACATCCCCCCAACTTCTGATGAGTGTCTGGCCTGTGAACTTCAAAGCAGCATGACAGGAATATTGCAAAGAAAAAATATCAGGCATAAGTCACGTATTTTTCCAAATAACCAGCGTTTCTCTTCCCCCCCCCAGACATTTATTCTTACTACTCTGTAGTAATAGCTAGAAAACGACATATACATAGCTCCCTACCATAAAAATAGCAACAAAGGAGAGTGATACTACAAACCAGTCTACTAGGAACAAGTCTTTCCTTAGAAGTAGGAAAAAAGCCTACAAAATAGACGAAGCAGGTGAATTGACTAGTGCCACAAATTCCAAAGCCACTGATAGCAAAGGAAGATGCAAGAAAACACTGATATTTATATATATAGGGATGTTCTATCCGATCTTGCAATGTGACAACAATACATGTCAGTATCAGCACAGGCCCTGCTGGCAACACCTTGAAAACTGCGTGGAGGTATGGAAAGTAAACAACACTAACTGTGATTTCCATGATAAATAAGAATGTAAGGAAAGTCTCTTGGGATCCATAATCTGGAATTGTCATGGGATGCGGATTGTCTGTCTTTCTGATAAAAGATGTCAGTTCCTTTTCTGGGATTTAACAGAAACAAACACTTGTGATTATTAGACTGGCTGTACACCATGAGGGCTGTTGACAGAATCACAGAAACAGCAGACGTGTCTGCTTCAGCCATCAATGTTCCCAAAATTTCTGTATCAAAAGAGCAGTGCAGCCCAGTCTCAGCCACAGAAAACGCAATTTCCTGACTCCAGAGCTTCTAATTTGCCATAGTATACGCAGTGGAACAAATCTAAAATTTCCTGGTATCTACACAGATCAAAAAGCATCCACTAGGTCATCCCACATTAGGCATCCATAATTTTAAAAAGCAACTGATTAATTAAGCTTGGGAAAGCTGAGGTGGTTGTTGCCATTTTGCAGAGTTGGAAGCTCACACTTGTGTGTGTTGTTTTATGGGGGAAAGCTGTGCCCACTGAGCCAGCACAGCTCACACCCTTTGTGGGAAGCTCTCCTGGCTTTCAAAAGGGCAGCCCAAGCTGCAATATGCTGTCTTGAAAATTAATTAAGAAGAAGTGCATCCCACACTGAGAATTATTATACTCAAGTATGTTTAATACTCCAAAGAAGGCCAAAGACAGAAATATTGACCTTTCTGCTGCCAGCATCAACACTGCTGCCAATCCAGTGAACAGAGAAGCAAGCCCTAAACAAAACAGGCTTGTTGCTCAAGGTTCATTTTAAAGCATAGGACTGAAAATAATTTTCCAAGTGCTAGTAATAAAGCAGAATTCACACAAGCTCTCTGAAAACAAGTCTTTGGGCTGCATCAGCAGCAGCTCTCATTTTGCACACCACAGCCTGGCTGGTGAAGACTTGCACAGCAAACTCTAGGACCTGCACTTCTGTGAATTCCTACTAAAGGTGCAGGGTGGAACCCCATTGTGCTTGGAGACATCACTCCAAAGTCTGAAATGGCTCTTGTCAGAGCACAGTGCTGGGCGTGAATGGATGTGTCACTGTGGGAATGACCATGCTCTCCTATGTCAGATTTCCTGCGAAAGCAAAGCGAAGAGGGACAGCAAACATGCTCTTTTCTTGTCTGATGTTTGCCCAGTTGAAAACGCACAGCTCTCAGCCACTCCACAGATTTCCTCAGACACTCGACCCAGTATAAACCTGGTCGCTCTTCAGTTTCTTACACAGAACCAAGCACATGTGCAAACAGCAAACTCCAGGGTGTCACACACTGACCTGTGAGTCATTTCTGCAGTTTTCAGGTGTGCATCACTGCCACAGGAACAGAACTGGTTTCCCTCCTGCACTACTTATAACCCAGACTAACTCTGCTCAGGTCAGTGGCACTGCACCTGGGTATCCAAGAAAAAGAGAGCCTTTATCCCTCAGCATTAGAGCTGGGAGCCTGAAAGCATGGGTTTCTGCATTAAATTCTTGCAAAACACCATTTCCACCTATACTGCTGTTTGTGACCCACATTTGCTTCACTACCAAGTGTGGGAGAAGTGCCTCGGCCCTGCCTGTTCACCTTAGTGCTCCTCCTGTGGTTCTTCCTGCCGCCCACAAGGTCAATCCATCATCTGCCAAGCACAATGCAGGCACCCATGAAGCCCATACTCACCTTGACCTACAGACCACTTCCAGACTGCTACACAGCAACACGATCAGCCAAAAATTCTCTTTATGACTTTGAATGGTCAACCAGAAAAAGGAAGAACACCCAGTTCATAGCAATGATCTGTATTCTACAGCAGACCACCAGTAAGAGGACCCAGGAAAGAGAAAACTCAAACATAAGTGAAGACTGGTTGACACTGAATAATAAAATCCCCGCAGTTGACACCCAGTGCAGGGGCAAAAAGAAGAGTTAGAGCTAGAATGCTGTAAAGCTGCCAGTGTTGATGTTGCTGACAGCTTCAGTTTAAGACCCTGAGATGAGCTCAGTTGGTTAGAGCAGGGCACCAATAATGCCAAGAATGCAGGTTTGATCCCTGTACAGACCATTCATTTAAGAGCTGGACTTGATGATCCTTGTGGATCCTTTCCAACTCAGAATATTCTGTGATTCTGAATTAGGCAAATATTGTTCACACAAATCAGATACGCAATGTTTAAAAAAATATTCCTGTCATCATGAATCAATATTCATGGTATTTCTTCACCTGTGTCCTCCTCTCTCTTCCCTACATCTCCACTGAACTTTTCTCTCACCCCTTCCCCAGAGCACACCAGCTAAATGCCCAGCATGTAATCTATGTTGAAGAGCAAGTAATTTTATTAATTAATCCAGGAAGCTGGATATTGCAATATTTTTCAGGCAATTTCTTTCATTGGAAGCCTGGCTGTCAGTTGATTTTCTGCATGTGTGTGATGTCAGGGGAACACAGTGAAGAGACAAGTCAGCTTCATGGGAGGGTGGATCCTTGTTGTCCATAGCAGGGAGCTTCCAACAGCCAGATCCAAACCACTGAAATCAAAAGAAACTCTCTTTTCATTGACTTCAGTGGGCTTTGGATCAAATCCACAAGCTTTACTAACTCAGTAATGTTAGAAAACTCAGTTTTGCAGAATTGGAGTGACTGACTTACAGATGCCCACTCCCACTTTAATATTTGTCCTACTCTGATAAAAGCATCATGTCACGTGATTTCTTTTTCCATTTATGTTTTTTCTTTTCTTCTTTTGTGAAAATACATTCTGATTATGCCAAAAGGGCAAATGGCCAGTTTAACTGACTTGAGCCTTTGATCCTCGTGAGTTACTTGTCTCTTCAGCAAAGTTCTCATTTGAAGTGCTTTCAGCACCTGATTTATTACCAGACGGGTGGAGTTAGGCTGTTTTGCAATTCCTGAGGAGCTGATAATAAATCTGATGCTTGTATCACAGGTGGTGCTGATATTTTTAGCTGGATTGCAAAAAAAGTTCATAAACTGAAACAAATGTTTCTATATTGATGCTTCCATCCTGGAGTCCAGAAAGTGACTCGTGTTGTCCATTCTGGTGGACATTTTGCCTTTCACAGATTTCCTCTCTGAATACTCTAAATTCAACCTTTTAAATGACTTCTCTTCATAGTATACTCATAAATTTTATTTTAATAAAATCGGTGTCTAACAGGCATAAACAAAAAATGCCAAAAACCCCACCTTAATTGTTTTTCAAAACTTTGCACATTTTGTTTGAAACAGATGTTTCCCTGACTTGTCATTGTGATGAAAGGAAACCCAATATCCCCTCTGCTTTCCAGTGCAGAGCTGCAGAAACAAGGAATGACAGAGGAAGAGCAAGAACCATCTTAACTGGGAGGTGATTATTACAGCTAGAAGAGAAAGAGCAAGGACACATGCTGGTGGTGGGAGCTCATGTGTTTGAACATTCTTGTTACCTTTTTTCTCACAGTCTAGATTAATTTAAAAGGCTGCATCTGTGTGGTTCAATACTCCAGCTGAAACAAAGTCAAATAAACTCCACCCACCTGTTGGGCAACATCCTGCAAATCCAGTATTAATGTCACGTTCCTAATTATATTTCACTTCTCCTGTTACATTTTTGCTATGATCCTGTCTTCACTGAAAGCAGCTTTCATCTTAAACACAGTTTTTCTCTTTCTTAACTGCCCACTTCCCCCCCTCAAACACCATTAATGATGCACAGCCTGGTAATAGTTCTGATTTTCATGGATAATCTTAATCCCAAATTTACAGTAAAGTATTAATTGTATGTTTTCTTTCAGTCTGACTCATCCTGGACTCTCTCAAGCCATGCTTTAAAAAGCCATCACAAATGGTGTGATACACTTGAACAAAAGCCAAAAGCTTTGTAAAGATACTTTGCTGCCCAGAACAAAGCAAAAATATATTTATTTTCTTTCAACAAACTGCCATGTTGCCTTCGATATGAAGGCAACGTGAAGCAAAAGAGACAACACACATAATCAACAAATATTTCTCCTTTATCCAGAGGGCATCTTCTGCCTGGTCAGCGTGAAAACCGGATCCTTTACAGATCCAGCTGCTCATTTAGCAAACAATACAGGCCAGTGCTTAAAACACATAACAGCAAAAAGGACCTCATATGCAAACAAATCAGGTATTTAGGCCCAATAGGTTGACAGTCCCATGTGTAATTTCAAAGGGGTCTTTTTTTTTAGGGCACTGGTGATTTCCAATACCACTCTCCTATAATTTTGAGAGTAATTACACCACAGATGCAGGAGCAAGAGGCACAAGTGATGAGAATCATCACTCCTCTTGAAGAAGGAGAGTCCCTAATTCCAACTTTTCCCATTCTTTTCTCCTGGCTTTGTCCCATACTATACTCAAGGAATCAAGAAAAATAGCTATATTGGTTTTCTTTGCTGAATAAACAGTGCTGCACGGATGTGCTTTTAATGTGAAACACAAGCTTTGTTGTGATCATTTCCTAAGCATGATGTTTAAATGGAAAATAGAGCACTTGGGAAAACCAGTCCAAATTCCCTTCCCCAGATGCAGCCTGCTGATGTAGAATTCAGACTCAAACAGGGAAGGAGACTTTCTCCTGTACTGCAGACATAAATCTTTTCTCAGCATTGCTGAAAAAGGCTCTGTGGCTTACATAGGTGAGACAGCTGTGAGGAAATAAAGAGAGATTTGCTATGGGAGAGCTTGTCCAGTTTTCTGCATGCAGAAGATAAGAGTTCAAGTTGATGGGCATCCTACTGCACAGATGGCAATGAGACCACTCTGTTCTCCTTCCAGAAACACAGGAAGAGATAGGATCCCACAGTGGATGCTGCTTTGTATTTATTTTTCCTCAGTCTTTTAAATTTGGTTTGGGTTTTCTTTGGTAGACAACTGCATATCCATGGATAGTTAAGATACTTAAGGCATTCATTTCCTAACATTGAGCTCTTCTCTTCTTAGCACTAAGCCATAGCTAAAGCTCTGCTTTCCAGTTTGCAAAGCTGCATTTAGCTGAGGGTTTGAGAAATATTAAATCTTATTCTCATTAATCACTAATGGGTTCCAGACTAAGAATGTCAGTCTCACTGATCTGGCAAAAATTTTACCTTACAGCAGCAATTTACTCCCCAGCTGTCATCGTCTTGTTACCCAGGAGCTGCATGAATCTATCATAGCTGCTCTCAGAAGTGGGTAATTTGTGCCTCTGTATCAACACCCAGATGCCAAAGAAAGGCCAAAGTGTTCTCAATGAGTGAACTGCACTTGCATCTGCAGATCTCAGACCAACCAGCCTTCCCAGAACAAGTCAGTGCAGCCCCTGACTTGCTGCAACAGGCACCAAACTTTTATAGCTGCAAGGAACCAAGACTGTAGGCAAAGATTTTCAGATAAGCATGTCCCGGCTGAAGTCTGAACACTGTTGTAGGAATGTGACACAGGAGTTACAGTGGCATGTATCTCCTATCCTGGGCTCTCCCTTGCAGGGAAAAAGTCTCTGGAGATGCTTCTCTGGTTTGAGAACAGATTTACACCAAGAGAGCACAGCCAGCAATCCAGAATGAAAATGTGCACCTCCTTCTTAACCTGCATGCTCGAGCTGATGTGGATGTGGGCCTCAAAATACATGTGACTAGCACTTCCCATGCTCTGCTACCAGCTGGGGACAGGAAAAAGCTCTGAATGAAACAGCAGCTAAATTCACCAACACCAAACAGTCATGTTTTTTCTAGAAGGGAGTTTTAGTTACGTGATTTTCTCTGTTTTGTTAACAGTTGTAAGGAGAAGCAGGAATGTTGGAAGTGTTTGAGAGCTGACATGACAGAATGCCACAGCCTTTCAGTGTCTCAGTGGTCGGCTGTGTAAATTAGTAGCTAGACCATTTTACAAATGTATATTATTTACCCAGCAGATGCTGTTACAGTCTCTTGTGTAAATTCATAATTAGACTATGTACTGCTTTGTGAAAATCCTTTAATAACAAAGGTGCCACTGGGTGCTGAAATAATTAAATCAGCCCATTTAAAACAACACTAGTTCACCACTTTGACTTGAGTGATATAATATTACACATTCCTGTAAAAAAAGCTGGAGAAATTGAGAATGATCAGCTACAAAACATCAGATACAAGGGATAATGTTACCCATTCAGTAGCTTTGGGTTTGGCATGAGTCTAGTGTCACAGTTGAAAAAGTTGCAGCCAACATACCAACAGCACAGACAAAGAACAGATGATCCATCTCCTCTGCCATCTATCATGCTCAGCATTGCCAACTCCAGGGCTTTACCAGCACTGACATTTAAAACAAAGTATGTGTCAACCATATTAAATAATATACCAAGCTGTGGGTTATTAAGTGTGGGGTAATTTGACCACAGCAATTAAACTGAGATTAAAGAATGATAAAGGCAATGTTATATGCACTGTTCAGTGGGGTTTTTGGAACATATGGAGTCCTGAGTATTTCCAAGTGTGAAAGCCACATCAGACATTAAGGCGCATGTCAGTCCCAAGCAACACACTCCTCCTGTGCCCTCCCTCCTGCGAGATGTTGCATCTCTCCATCCCCCTGTGAGATGTTGCTCTCAGAGGGCAATAGTTTTCATTCCACATATATTCAACCAGTGAAATATCTTCTGACTTCTGTCTCCAGACTGCAGCCCAAGGAAGGTGTTAGCAAAGCAAGGGTTTAACACGGTGGCACACCAAAAACACATTATTTGCCAGATTTTGCTGTAAGGCAGCAGGGAGGGGGTAATCCATGGACAGCCACTGTGCACACAGGCCACAGACTCAGACAAACCATTCATTTTCAGACCAATAAGCCTGGTAGAATATCTACTGTTTCTTCCTCAAAGGCTTTTCTGACTGAAGTCTAATGGGGAATTTGCACATAACCATCTTGTCCGCACACAAACAACTGTATCCAGTCCAGGCAAGTTAAATCCACAGAAAACTAAAATCTAAAGGGCACAGGGCAGCTCATCAGCAATCTGTTCTCACTTCATGTCTGCAGGCATTACCCCTTCCAGCAGGGCGGCCAGACAGAGAAGCAGTGAAGGACCCAGGTCTACAACAGCCAACAGAGGGGCATTAGAAAATCAGGGTCGGAATTTCCTGTGTATGTCCCTATTACGAGAAGTATTTTATTATTTAAAAAAAAAGACAAACTGAAAATTGAAGGTGAACTCACATTCCCAAATTACACAGTTACCAAACACGCTGTGAAACTCTCCTCAGGTATCTGGGGAACAGACTTGCTCAGCAATTGCAGCAAGTGTGGGTCAACTATAATGCACCTGGCTTTAACGTGCACAAATAAAAATCCTAATAAAACGATTGAAGCTCATAATCCATTTATAAACAATGTCTCTCAGGATGATCCTGATGGAGAAAGCCACCACAGTACTCCTCATAAATACCTCAGCCCTCCCTTTTTAATATTTCCAGGTGGCTGCCTTTGGTACATCTTTGAAAATTTCAGGTAAACAACATTTCTCTAGTATTTGCTCACCCTGAACCAGAACAATTCAGGTATGGTAAATGGAGGTTTTTGAATATCTATCTGTTTTTTAAAAGCCACCTTTCCCAGAATTTAAAAAAGAAAGAAAAGAAAAAAAAAGAGCACAGCAGAATGGTAAAGAAAATTGAAAAATTAGCTACAGCCTTGCAGAAAATAAGGCAACATTCTAGGAAAACATTAGTGAAGAGAAATACATACACTGAGATAACTTCCATTTAAAAATGTCAAAAGAACATCTAAAATATTGCCAGGACTGAATGAAGCATAAATGAGAAAAAAAATTAAAATCTCCTGGAAATACCTGCAATATAAACCTGTCTGCAATTGTTAAAACAAAAGACACATATCCCGACCTGAGAAGATATTGACATTACTAAAATTTCAAACAGCTTACCTCTTATTCAAAGGCCTTTAGACATGTTAAAAAGAAGGCAATTCGTGCATGCCTTTCTCTACTTTCTTATCTGTAAGAATATAAGCAGTTCTGTTGCAATAAATGAGGATCAAATTCTCAAAGTTGAACACTTTTCATTTGAATTTTTATTCAAATGAAAGGGAAAAAGGGGAGAAAAAAGAAAAGGTTATGGCAACATTGAATATAGCTCCATTGCAGTGACCCCAAAGGAAGGGCCTGTTAATACAAACCCAGCCTCTGCACTAAAAACAATTCCAAAAAGTTAATAAAATTGTTAAAAACTTATTTTTATGACACAAAATGCATGCCTTCTGCATTCCATCTCTCTTATTATTTTTACTGTCCTTCAAAGTTACATTAATATAATTATTTTTCTAACAATATAGATTTTATCTACTGAATTTCATTTGTGTTCTCTGAACCTTGAACGCATCCCAGATACTGCATACCACCCTGTTATCCCCAAATGGAACTTCCAACAGCCTATAAATCTGCTTTAAAAGAGAAGATCCTAGAGGATCTTCAGTGAAGACAAAATTTATCCTAAGGGAAGAGCAGAGACCAGAACACAGTGGTCACAAAGACCTGGTCAATCTGAGGCGGAAAACCAGACAACTTCTTCCTCTTCTGAAAGTTTCCTCTGGGTCAGGCCACAGCATGAACCCCTTGTGGTAGAATGAGTATTACTGATAAGGCATCAGCCATGAGTTAGATCTTCCCAAAGGAAAAAGCAAACGGAAGAAGTGGTCTCAGAAGTGAAGTTGGCTCATCACCGCCCACAGGAATTTCTGAAGCCTCCATGGGTGTGCAAGGCTAGTGTTAGCCCTGGACCTCAGGTTCTGCAGCACCCAGTCCATCTCAGGGCCGAAACAAACAGCCAAAGCAACCAGCAGATGTTTTGTGGTACTGGCTTTTCTGCTTGTCTGCTGTGTGAAGGGCTCAGATTTGGCTTAAGGACACTCCTTTCAAGACCTGAGAAGCAATTTTTATTCTGCTCTGTTATAAACCATTTATCCACCTCTACCATTTGCCACTAGCACTAGTATGGGCACATATTTTTTCTCATTATTTATTGTTTCTATGCCCACAGACCATGACAGCAAAATAGAAATCAATAAAATAAACCAGATTTTTAAACACTGGACTCAGAAAAACTTCCCTCTACTGTAATTACAAATACCAAATTTCATGACACCTTCTTTTTAATAACTGAGCTATAAACCTCTCAATAATGAGTCTTGTAATGGAAATGCTAAGTCTCTCTTTACTGCTGTGGCATGAACTTGCTGCTATAATCAGCTATTTTTATCAGTTAGTTGATTACACCTCAGAAAAATGACTGCTGGCAGCACAAGTCCTGTTTCACTAGAGACACTCTTAAATACTCCAGTGTGGTAATACAACCGAGAAATAAGAAAAAGAAGGGTGGAAGAGAGTGAAAGAAATATTTAAAGAAAGATGGGGGAGAAGGGAGAAGTGTAAAACTTAGGGGGCAAGGGGAAGGAAGAGAGAAATATGTGCAATGGGTGACTCTGCAGACTTGACATTTCCAGCTCTCACTAACAATGAAAAATCCCAGTTTGAGATATGTGGTACATTATTGTATACCAGGTTAGACCAGATAGTTTATACCCTTTAATAAGCAAATAATGAGTTTCTTTTACTGTTTTAAGTGTGTCCATGGTCTTTTGAAAGCCTACATTATTTCCACATTATGTATTTGCATACACAACATCTAACTAACTTCCAGTTGTGTGCTCTAGAGAAGCAGAAGAGGACACACAAAGAATATCAGCAGCCTTGTCTTTCTCTGAAAAGCCTTTGAGGAAAATAAGGTGCAATGCAAACCAGAAATACTGTATCTATTTTCTTCTCTTTAAATAGTAAACCTAAAACTCTTAAAGCTTCCTATTAAACTGTCATTAACAGCATTATCTGTGCAGATGCAGCTACATACTGGGTGTCCCAAGGGTACAGTGGCATCTTCTCTACGTCACTCAGTGGGAGCTGGGGATGTGTCTACAAAATTCCTGCATTTCAACAAGAACTTTCACTTAAGAACATGTTATGATTTTGCTCAACAGTGCAGAGATACGATAAAGGGAATCCATAAGACACTTACAATACCACTGTATAGCTAAGTACTGAAATGTGCAGACATAATCCTCTGACCTTGAAAAAAACTACAAGTATATGTAAATATAATTATGAAGGACACATGGTTGCAACATGATGACAAACAGTATTAAACATGCAAAAGGAAGGACATTCAAAGAGGTTTAAACATGCAAAAGGAAGGACATTCAAAGAGGTTTTTTGCATGTGCAGAAATTGTACCTTGTTTTCTTTGCTAGCCTCCCAAGCAGCATTGTGCATATGCAGTTAATCATGTCTGTGTTTATACAGACATATTGCAATTACATTCAAGTTTTCCTACCTCTTCCACATTTAAATGAGAACCATAATGCTGACCCTTAGAGAGAGCCAAATGCTGTACCGTAAGGAGAGAAAACACAAAGCCTATGGATCTTGTCTCAGCTACAAGATGAGGAGGCACTAATTACATGACTTTATAACCCTAATCTCTCAAATACACTTTTTAGCCCTGTTCCCCCAAACCTTCAGCATTTAGCCCATTTACCCTTCAAACTGCTTAAAAAATCCTAAAATATTCTGTGGTATTTTACTGTAGCAGAACTTCCTCCTGACTTGGACCCAAAGCAAACTCTGTCTTCAGCCTTTGCACACAGATTGCACTGCATTTCTTCCAGCCTTCAGTGACCAAAAGCCATCAAGAGCCATGTCCTTTACACACACCCCCGCCTTGTCTTCCCAAAGGACTCCTTGTTCCACTTTCGTACCCCAAAGATGCTGGGAAAGTAAAAAAGAACCCTAAAGAGACAAGAAGTAGAAATGAGATGCCTGTTTTATATATTCACTCTCTAACAATTTCCCTGCCCTAGGTCTCTAATCCCCTCAGATAAGACTTCAAAAAATACTTCTGCCTGAAATATGTCCTCACACCCCCAGCACTGATGGAATGCATATTTGCATGTGCTAATTTGGCACGGGTTTAAAAATAAGAAAGAAAAAAAAAAAGAAAAGTAAACCCCCTTTTATTCTTGAGAAAAATAGAGTAAATTGATCAGTTATATAAGGAGATCTATGCAAAAATGCTTTCAGCAAGATGCACGTTGCAACCCTCAGCCAGGCAGCCCCATTAATATGAGTGAAGGTGAGCCATCTGTGAAGGTGAGGCATTGCCTCAGAGTTTCACAGTAAGTATGAGCATCACATCCTCAGCCACGAGGCAAGTATATCACAGGTGTATTCTAGGGCAAGAGCACTGGAGCATAGAAGAGAATAGAATAGCACCACTCTTAAATAAAGCTTTTTGTGGTTACAAAACAATTATAAGAGTTTTCAGAAAACCGCCCTGTTTTACTAAGCAGCAGAAGTCTCCTCCACAATATTGTGGAACAGCAATTCCCACAAGTGACTGAAGTATAGCCACTATCTTTTTCCCTTTTTTTTTTTGGATGGCTTTAATTTGCTTGTTCTTTATGTTCATTGGCAGCCCTGCTAAAATGTATCTTTGCAACCTATTGTCTTAGGTAAGATTATATCAACAGCTCCAGAAGGACCACTTTTAAAAATAAATTCTGCTTTCCCTTATCACTGACAGGAATCACATTTACATATTCTCCTGGTGGAACTGATAATGCACCAGATGATTAATGTGCCTCGATGTAGTGATACCTGTAGACTGTTTGATCAATGTCTCGCAAAGAAAGTGTCTTTCATTCAGTATGCTCAGAGTCCAAAAACGCCCTGTGATTAATGTAACTAAATGTTTGGGGTCAGCTGAAGCTCCAGTTCTTGTTCCTGATTCAATATCAAACTAAAGATAGGTCACAGGAGAGTGGATTAGTCATGTGAAGAAAAAGTCTGAGCGTGCAACTTCAAACCATCTCCTTAAGAGAATCTAAGGAGTTAGTGTATTTTTTTAGTTACTACTACAGTCATCTGCACCATTTTTTCATCTCATTGTTAAACAGAACAGCCCAACATGCTAAGCCTTTTAATGCCAGGATATTTTCACTACAAAAATAAGTGGGTTTGATTCAGTCCTTGGCATTGAAGTTTGGATTTATTCAGATTTATTTATTACAGTTAGTGAACCATGAAAATCCAAGTCTCTGAAGTTATTCCCCAAAGAAAGCACTTCATACAGTTGGAAGATAACAAAATGTGTAATGAATACTAGACCTTTTCTTGGTTTTACTTGATTATCTGGGGTAATACTGACTACTTCTGCTTGATCTTACATGAGGTGTTTGGTGTCTTGTTAAAAACAGATGTGAGATATAGGTAAAGCAGGGACCTACTGAGGGATGACTTTCACTTCCACTCGTATTTACTCTTTTTCTTGAATGTGCAGGAGGTATAAAAGTCATTCAGCCAGTGAGGGGAAATATCTCCTCTTGCCACTCTGACAGCTCTTTTCCCACCTTTGTCTCATTTCGAACACATTCCTGACCAGGAGGCAAGAAAGTAGGCTAAGGAAAGAGCTTAGGTGCACACTCTCAGCTAACTCCCTACATGGTGAACTTGGTTACCATGGACTGTCTCTATAGTCACAGAAAGTCCTCGAAGTTGAGACAAATCCAGGCCAAAATATGGCATGCTGGGAATAGATAAAGGCATCTCGTAGGACATACACAAGTTGGAGCTGGAACGACTACTGGTTCCGGGAGAACAAAGGTGATGTGCAACTCCCTTAGTCCCACGAGCTACTGCACTGCACCTGCTTCTCCTCAGCTCAGCGCTGGCTTCACACACCACAGAAACAATGCCTTGTCAACATACAGGACATATCCTGAACTATATCCCGACCCACTGATGCAGAAACCTCCTCCTACGCCATGCTGCCTCTTACGCTATTGAGTTGCCCCTATTATAGCCAGGCTTCACAAGGCCAAGTGATAGAGGAGATACATCATCCCATATGCACCATCTGCCAAAAAGAAAGAGATGGTGAGATCCAACTGAAAATTGCTAGTTTTCAATGTAGTTAATCTTCTAGACCACAATGATCTCAAGAGGAAGGCGACAAAAGGGCAGGTATGAAAACATGCTACTGATGAATTTTCACTCTTCTCTATATGGCCTCAGAACTAACTAAGGCACCACTAAAAGTATAGCCTGGGCCTTAAATTCCCGTGTTGCAAATGAGCACCTCTGACAGCACAACCCAGTTTGTGACTTGCTGAAATTCCCAGCTGATGAGGGCTCCAGCCGCTGCTTCCTCTGATCAGCCAATACCTGCGCGTTTTGCCTAAGGAAAGATGGCAAACCTGGTACCAAGTTTACACTCATGAAATGTAATCAGCTTCAGCAGCTTCATTTCTTACTTTCCTCACAGCAAACAAAGGTTTCTGGGATGTGTCTTTAACTGCAGCGGTGCACAGGACATTCATTACCCTCTTTCTAATGTTTTCCTTAAACACAGCTTAATTCAGTGCTTCACAACGGTGCTGTGGCCTTACAGCATCAAAACTGATGAGAGCTTTCAACTTTAAAAAAGTGTAAGAGGCTCTGAGATTGTATTTATTATTCAAGAAAAACTCAAGACTAATAAACATATCTTAAATACTAATATAGCTGCAAAAGTTAATTAATGACAAATAACTATTATGAAAAGTGTTATCAATAATTTTAGGAATAACATACATGCATAATGAATGAATTTTGCCCAGGGGTAATAGCTTGCATCTTGGCCTGATTTAGTATGGAGAAACTGCATCATAATGAAAGGCAGAATTATCACATAGTATAACTGCTAGCTTTATCACTGCTTGGTAGGATCCTAAAACTGTCATCAAAATGTTAAAATTACACTCACTTAAATGATCTCTATAATACAAAACTATGTGTATGTGGATTTATTGCCCTCAGAATAATGTGAACAACTCCACCATCACTGATTTGTAAAATGCTAATTATTCTGCTAGAAAGATATACACCAAAATAAAACAAGATGGCACTTTTAAAGAGGGTAGGCTTGAGGCAGGAACTTTACCAAATACTCTCTCTTCATTTTAAATATGGATGAAATAATTTATTTGTCATTTGAGAGGTTTGGGGTTTCCTATTTAATTTCTTGGGTAATTTTGTAAATGACATTGACTTAGGCTACTAAAGCATGAAGGATTTCTCATTTTTGAGAAATACATTTGATCTGTTTTTTTCAATGCCAGAATAAGAAGTTAAAAGTGACTTATTTGCTTTGAGAAGAAGTTCAAGTTATAAAGTGCAATCAATCCCTGAGAAATGACCTAAGAGTCTGTGTCTCTTAAGGGACTAATCATGTCTGCACATACCCAAATTAAATGGAATAATAAAACAGCGTTACTTTATAACAGAATATTGGGGAAATAAGTGAATGTTATTTACACACTCTTCTATTTAAATTTCACGTAGACAATATATGCTCAGCACAAACCATTACATTTCTAGCAAGGTTTTCCTACTATGTTGATTTTATTGCACCTCCCCAGTAAAGCAGTGCTTTTCATCATCAAATACCATCTAATTGCATACGAGTCTTATTAATGCACAATATAGCAATGTTTTAAATTATATGGGCTCATAATGGATTACATAAAATATGAACAGTGTTGTTCATCAAAACCTTAACTTCACACCTACCAACATTATTTAATTAAAACTATTTGTTAGAAGGAATAGATTTAATCTAGCCTTATCTCAAGAGGGACTTCAATGTAGCCTTTAAGGTCCTGAATCTGCAAGGATGCTTCTATCCTTTCAGACTTCATTTCAAGGTCTTAGGTTTTTAAGACTTTCACACTCATAATTCAGCAAACACAAACATTTGCAGATATGAAGGCCAGATCAGAAATCCTAGCTCATCCACTAAGCGTCTTCCTCAATCTTAGGAATTAACAAATTTATTTAAGTAACTTTTTTGATGAACCTATAATGCAGCACATACACAGCGCTTGGAAACTGGGGAAGGGGGCACGAGTGTGTGTGTTGAGTTCGCTTCTTCAGTAGCAGCAAAATAATAATAAAATTTAAATAACAGTCAACAGTGGCATTCTAACAGTACCAAATTCCGTAAAATCCTGGAGGAAAAATTAATCTGACAGAATATTGCTATTTATTGGTTGTTATGATTATAGATTTGTGGAACCCTCATATATATTTGCACAAAGTCTGTACAAACTTCTCTAGTTTTTCCATGAACTTCTAAGGTTTTCACCTTTCTACCTTATTTTCATAGGACTAGGGCTACTGTGAATCCATTAATAGGTTGTAAACTACTCCTCAACTCCATCCTAGGCCAAGTAGGATTTACCTAATATTCACTAACAGGAAATATTTCAGTTCCAAAATTAACTCGGTTCTGTTGTAATTCATTAGAAATGCTATCCTTTTTCACAAAATGCTCAATTCCATAAAATCCAACTACATTTCTCAAAAAAAAAAAAAAAAAAGGCATCTCTGCTGTATTCATCTCAGGCAAATTAGTTTCTTCAAAAGCACATGAGCATATTGGGAGGAACACTTGGAAATGATTGCTAAAGAGGAAGGTTGCATGGGGTACATCCTCTAAGACATTGAAGAATGGAAGCAAATGGGAGTGAATGAACAAATTAATGATTAAGGAAGATTTTTTTTTTTATTTATTCTGGAAGCTCTGTCCAGCTTGGCCTCCCAGGTTCGAGTAATCTTTCACTGTCAACATATGCCATGAGATTGATTCAATTAAGATTAGCGGCACTAGAGAAAAAAAGTGGCATGGTTTACTTTTGATTAGTATTGTCTTTCCTCCCATCTCACAGTGGCTGTGACCCCTACAACCAAGATAGTTTAAATATATTAATGATGAAAGTAAATCATTTGTCCAGTATGTATAAGCACAAGAGGAAACAAGCTTAATCGCCACTTATATTTTAGATGCTTTTATATCTTTGCAAGGATTCTCTTTTCCATTTCACATATTGAATTTAATTGACTTACGATTAACTCTTACTCATATCTAAAACAGGGGCAATGGTGCAGTGCTGGAAAAAAAGGGCAGGGTACTGAATACAGTTTACTGCATGAAGTAGTGTAATTCCCAATATAATTACCTTTGAAGGTGGATTAGTTTCTATCCCTCTTGCATCTGAAGTGCTTTAAGAGTATATAAAGGACACTTAGTTCCCATATCACACATTAGCAGGTAGATTACATTTGAAAATTAGCTGGAGACTCAGGGTGTTCATCTCCCTGCTGTCACTAGCATGGCCTACATTTTCTGCTGGTACAAATGGGATAAACTGTCTTGAAAACAATAGAACCAGACACACTTACAGTAGATGAGAATTTGACAGAAAGCCTGGGTTGGGTTTTTTTTTTTTTTTCTTACATCAGAATGAAGAAGGAAGCTAATTCCCATATTATCCATTCTAGAGAAAAATGTTATGGCATTTTTTCTATTTTTCACAGTCTCCTAGGACACAGAAAGATGAAATAACTTAAATCAGACAGGTATCCTAGGCTTCATGGTAACACAGATAATAATAGGTAAAGGAGCACAATTTGCTACTGTAGTTATATTTCTGTCACTGTATAAAAAGGTTTTACTCAGTTCAACAAAATAGACCATAAATCTAGTGCACAGTGTAAATGCATGTGGTGCCTTTACGTTTCTGGAGCTACCTATAAATTAAAGGCTAACTAATACATCTATTTTAATTACAAACAGATGGAAAGAACTAAATCTCACCTTTAAGTGTTTTAACACAAAAACTGCAGACCAGTGTTAGCCAACAGTAGCTTTTAGGAACATCATCTTGGCCAGGCAGGGGCTGATTCTGACACAGAGATGAAGTTTCTTCTGACTTATGCTAAGATTTCAATCATGGCACAAGGATGTAAAAGGTACTTATTAGCACTCACAGTGTTTGACAGAAATGTAAGTAAATCACAAATAGTTTTTTCCTGACATACCTGAGGTGGGATCTTTGTCTGGATCCATGTTAAATAATACTGGTCGAGGGTTGATAGGTAAAGGACACCAACATAGCCTTTTATCTTTGCCCCAAATTCATATTCCAAACCAGTCTCGGCATTGAGTGTAATGAAATCAGAAGTCTCAGTTCAGTCCCTGGTGGCATTAGTTCACATTATAAAATCATTACACATCATTTGACAATGTTGTGCTCTGTTAGCATAGAGAAGAACTTGTTCTGTGTCTCTGGGGGAGACGGTCCCCACAGAAAAGATCAGGTTTGTGTGTGATGAGGAGGTGCAGGGGGGAGTGCAGCTGGCTGGTTGATAATGAGCACTTTGATGTTTAGCGTTTTTACTCCCTTAACACTCATCAAGACCAATATTTGTCAGAATACAAAGAGGGGAAAAAAGTCAAATTGTTGTTTTCTAAAAGGGCAACTGAGTAACATTTACCTAGTACAAGTTTAAAGAGAAATTCAGATGTTGGAAAATACACAGAATGTATTAAAACACCTTTGTCTGTTGCTATTCAAAACATCGTTCGCTATTGCTAGGCTGGAACTTCAATGTAAAAATATGGATGTTTTCCTATTTCTTTTCTTTTTTCCCTTTTAAAGGCAGATTTACAGCATAACATCTGATCTCATACACTTGTCACCATGATACTCTCCAAAGGCCCTGAAGACAATGGATCCTTCCAAGTCAAGCAAAAGAGTGAATGTTTGCAGACTGGGTGTCTGGCTCCACATCTGGGGGGATTGCAGAGCACAGGCAGAGCCTCAGCTCACAGTCTCCCCAGCACACAGTGGGCTGTTTACAGCCTGCTTTCACAGTTTGCAGCAGCACGTCTTTAATTACTAGGAAAGAATCCTATCTTTAATTGTAGTTGAAAAAATAAGTCTCTTTGCAGGCCACGTAGCAGGCCCTTCCTCAAGTGGGTTGAGCCACAATTGTAATTGGAATACAAAGAAGCAAGGACAAATAACTAAGCAGTTAATTAGCTCTGCAATTTTAGCTAAATGCCACATTGGCTCTTCAGTCATGGAAAAATCACCATTCCGAAGAGCATGGGTGAAACTATCTGGACAGCTGCTGGAAAACCCAGTCCCCAGGGGTCATCTAAAGCACTGTAACTGCAAAAGCTAAGGGTGGTAAAGTCAGGTAAAGCTGGCTGGAAGCCATCAGTTTGCTACAGCATGAGAACTTCTCATGTTGGTCCCATGACAACTTAACTGATGCAAGTCAAGACCAGAGAGTTGTCCTGTCTAAGCCACATGTTCCTACCCTGTGTCTCCCTGCTCCTCCAATGGGATGAAATGGGTCGGGGGAGGCCAAACAGGAGCCAGGGCCAGGACCATGTTGGGGAGAGAGGAGCATAGGAACCCTACTTACACATGTCCAACCACAGCAGAACCAGCGCCCTAATAAGTATGTACTGAACAGTCTTGGCTCTGGACTACCTTAAACATTACAGCAATTGAAGTGATTTACAGTAGACTGAAAAGCCTGTCACGTCCCTTGACAGAAAAATTAGGGTTGAAAACATCTGGATCTGATTAGCAGCCATCAGCCTAGGGCCCACAAAAGCCATGGCTCAGGCCTAGAACACCAGTAACATCTGGATTTGGAGGCAATTTCACCAAGCAAGTTGCACTTCCTTCTGTGTTAGCCAGTTCTTGAGTTCTTTGATTCAGGATTCTGCCTCATTTTCATAATTTCTCTGAAATTAATATACCACAGCTCGTTTTTATTTGTAAGACTGATGTTCTGATACAGTCTCAGTACTCAGACCGTTTCAAATAGAGCAACCCTGCTCACACTTGGATAATAAAATCAGGAGACCTGACAATACCAAACACACTTTAGGTAACTATAAGCAGGTTTATCTACTCTTTATCTCAGTGTAAATAGTCTCAAAACAAAATTGGGGAATAAATGACTGTTCCAAATTGTTCCAAGTCCTTTCTGGTTTAAATTGCTTCTCCAGCAGCTGTAGTCTGGGGGTAGAGGGGACGACGGGGTCTTTGAGATATCTGGCTTCATTCACCATTCACTCCTAAATGGTGTAACAGTTTTATGGCCTTTCCTTAATGATCACCCATTGTGTAATGGATTGCCAATCAAGGATCACTTAATGACAAAACAGAATAATTTAACCCCTATTCAAATGACAATGCCCAGAATTGCCCACGTAAATGTCTTTACACAACAGAAAGTTTTTCAGCTGAATGAGGTAAATAACATTAACAAGCTATTATCCCCTAGCTCTTCCTCGCCAGTTACAAAAGACCGACCTTTGAACTTTGAACTTTTTCTTTGACTGATCGCGACCATTATAACATTTGTGTTAGTCATTTAAAACTGCAGGTGTAGCCACTTACAATACCTAATAAAATGTGTAGGCTTCAAGGGAGGAGAAACTCGGGCTCACAGGAACTAAACTGCAAGAATTAGCAAGGCCATTTCAAAAGGATTCATGTCTCGTAATTCTCCCACAGCACTGAGGGGCCGGACACAGCGGTGGCTTTGCTGCCCGTGTCCCATCACAGCAGCTCCTGGCAGCCCGAGGCAGTGGCCGAAGCTGGACACCGCTGGCACAGCTGCCCAGGAGCGCTGGCCTAGGGTGATGCCTCTCACCACCTGTCTCGTTCTAAGGTCACTTTGGCAAATGTCGCTTGGGTTGCTAAATCACACAGTCTTGAAACAATAGTTACCACTGCACTGGTGAATGCACCACCAAGGGACAAGTGCGTACTGCACACTGTTAGCTTCCCGGTCAGGGAAAGTTGGTGGGATCACTTTATTTAGCTGACTGATCATAAACTTATAAAAAAGATGAAACAACGGGGTTGAGCATGATGTTAAGAGACAGGAGCTGAAGCCAGGAGGCCTATAAATACCTGCTCTTTCATTGAAATCGACTTAGGAAGAGAGAGGAGGTATTTTCAAATCGGATACACCTCCTAAGAGTCTACAGTAGGCCAATGAACATCCTCGGAGCTCTAGAGAAACTAAAATTAGTGAATACCTTGCTTCCTTTAAACCACAGCCTGGGGTTTACTGAACTGACACAATACAGGAGGCACCTGCTCTGCACCTCATTCCCTGTCTTTGATTTGAAAGTGAATGAAAGGACAACTTGCAGAGCAAAAGTTACACATGATAGAAAGTTGCAGGACAGCAAGGCAAGCACCTTACTTCTTCCATGTAATCTTTACACTTTTTAAAAAAACTGAGACCGATTAAAGGTGAGTGCAAGAATAGGTAGATGTTCACCGTTTTTCACCAAAAGTGAATTTAAAAGGCAAATCAGTACAACACAACCACTTATTCGAGCCAGATTTTAAATTTGTACAGCATTTATAAGACTCACATTACAAGAACAGGCACAATATATTTTGATTTATTTAGACAGTCTGAAATAAGCCACCTATGTTCAGGGTAAAAGTTTCAACATTATGATCAATTCTGTGAGAAAAATATGCACAATGTATTTGTCTACTAATAAATTTAAAGACATTTGAACATGGTTGTGGATATACTGCAATTACAGAAATAAGGTAACTTGATCAAATAAAGTGTTCACTTTGAATCATTCGTGCAGCTTGATTTAAATAATTGAAATACTAACATTTATTAATATTTTGAGCTTAAAATAATATCAAATTATGAAATAGTATTTTAGATAATTAGTATGTAACAGGAGCTAATCTAATATAAGAAAAAAATGTAAAATAAATCAGATATTAAGAATGACCACTTGATTACCACCAGCCTCTAGGGGAATCTGGGAATTCTAAACCTATATTGTTTTAAAAAACCTTTTTTCTTTCGCCATCTTTTCTACTGATGCCTCACAAAACTAGGCTGACCCCATCAAAAAGGGCTCACAGATCTGCTCTCTTGAGTAGCTCCTATAGTCATATACATATAAGTACTACAAAAACAAAAAGAAAAAACCCAACCAACAAAACCAGACTTCATACCTAATAACCAACCAGATAAGTACTAAAGACCTACTCATGGGGCCCTAAGCCAGAACTAGAACTAATGTTCCTGTCTTGGTACTAAATACTCAGAAATTCAAATGAAACCATCTGTCTGTAATGCCAGAATGGATGGCCCACAGATCAAAATGGGGATCAGCAGACCTGCCCATTTCAGTCACTGCTTTAAACAAAGAACAAGTCGGGAGTGTCTAAAAGTCTATGAATCCTCAGCAGGTTAGCTGAATGAAACAGTCTTTATCATGAAAGAAGACATAAATCCACCTCCATGGCAAACAGATTTCCTGCAAGTTCAGTGCAGATGATAAAGGAAGAAGGAAAGATACATTTTCTTCCTGAGAAGAAGCTGGATGTAAGTTCCTAGGCACGTCCCTACCTCTGTTCTTCCTCTGCAAGGATAAAAATATTGCAGCATTAGAGCTACCAGGACAGCTGGGCCAGAAACAGCTTCCACCCAGAACCCCCCAGCTGCAATCCAGTTAGCAAATCTGGACCTAACTAATATATCACATACCTCGATGAAGAGAATGGGAGCAAAAGGTGCAATACAGTTCCAGTGCTGACTGATTCAAGGCCAGGCACTTCTCACCATTTCTGGTATCCACCTCCAGCAAGGAATGGAATCCCACTGCCACTGTTTCTTTCCCAATTTTCATTAACTTTCTTGTGTTAAACATAAAACACACCCACACACTGTGGCAGAAATAATTACGTGCCACACAGAATAGGTTAGGGATGCTTCAAATAATTGCCTACAGTGTCCCTGACATGACTAGCAAAGGACTGAAGGAGAACAAAGGAAGTTTATAAAGAAATCTACGCATATTCTAGAGGCTGACATCACTTTACACGTCCATTTTGCAATAGGTATGTTGGTCATACCAATATACACTGCTTGTACATTGAAGTATTTTCTTTGAGGCCAAAGAATCAAAAGAGAAGTTTAGGGCAATACCAAATATTCAAAACCATTGAAAGCGCCCAACTTGGCTATGAGACTGGCACAAACCGCACTTCTAGCATGGCTCTCTCTACTTTCCCAGAATCCCTGCTAGAGGTTACTTGAACTGCCTGGTGTCAGCCACAACCCCTGACCCGTGTGATGCTCCAGCTTGCTAGGGGTGAAGGCACACACATATCGTCGTGTAGGGATCAGACATGGTCTTATCTCAGGCCTTTTGCTGTTGACATTTGTCACCGGTTCAAAACGTATTATAGCCACCATCTCCGCTTAAATTTACAGATACGTTTTAATTAATGGGGGAAAACGTGTTTATCTCCTCCTAGCAGTGCCTGGCTTCCAAGCGTTTGTTATCTTCGGTGTGAAATTTAGGCTGACAAGAATCAGCTCTTCCCACGCCGCAGCTCCGCGCCGGCGGCCGGGTGGGGCCGGGAGCGGCTGCGGGAGCGGGGCCGGGAGCTGCTGCCTGCCCGAGCCCTGCTCACACAAGTGTGCAGAGCACATCTGCCGGGGCTCTGGCAGCTGGGGCCGTGTGACCAATTCGGCGTCAGAGAGTGAAATTAACGGTAAAGAGTTTAATTGTGAGTAAACAATACCGCATTACGGAGCGGTAAACACAGCAGCAGGGACCGAAGGGCCGAGCATTCAATCACAGATGTGGCCGCTCCGGTGCTTTCACTAACGATCTCCCTCCCCGTCTGTACCGTCCGAGCGGGCTCTCGGCGCTGCCGGTCATTTACAGCCGCCGCCCCTCCCTCCTGCCCCGCCCGGGCGTGCGGATGCCCCAGGCGGGTGCGGACTGCCCGAGCCACTGCGGCTCGACCACTGCCGGGGGAACGAAACACTGCCCACCGCCCACCTCGCACACCTAGAGACGGGCAAACAACGCGAGCAGACAGCATCAAGAGCGTGCCAGACACCTCTAATGTTTTTTCTTAAATAGTAACGTTTCTTTCTTTAAAATTGCTAGCTGACTAAATATGTGTGTCACACCCTCACACATAGGCCTGGGAAGCCTGGGTACGGATGATCTGGGAACAAGAAGTTGGTAGACATGGTTACCCAGATTCTGAGTGCCCTTGAACATGTTGTTTCATCTTACTGGGGGTAAATCTGAGGAGCTGGAGCAGTTTCTGCCATGGCCACTGTGCCTTAGTTTCCTTCTTCACGAAATGGGAAGAGTTCAGATTCACGTGAGCAGGAGGCTATGGGGATTATCTGCAGATCCTGAGAAATGGTAAAAGACACACCAGCTGAATGAAGTTTATGAGCGAAGATACTGAATTCTTGTTCGTCATTTTGTTTCTTTCTCTTCCCTTCACTCCCATTCTCATTGCTTATTGATTTTTGTTTCCAGCTGACATACGAGCGACAGCCTACATTAAGACAACAGCAACTGAAGCATCAGGAAAGTCAACATCACTATACACCATTAAGAAATCTGCTGTTTGATGATGCACATTTACCACTCCAAGAAGTGCCTTAGGGAGCTACAACCATTTCTGAAGGGGGCCTAGTACTAGGTGGGTGGGCTTCAAAAAAACACTGCTCTGCATGATGTCCAGTAGGAGAATCCCTTTCAAAAACAGTGAGATGGATGAGCTGTCATCAACCCACTTCATTCCCTGCTTTGCAGGACACTCATAAAATGGGCAAAGGACAGTTCTGGTTTGTTCAACACACGATAAAAATACACAAAAAATGATTGACATGAAGAAACTGCAAGCGTGGTAAACTAAACATATGCTTCTGGAAGCACTGATCTACTAGAATAACTCAGTTGTGTGTATCCTTTAGTTGCTGAAAGACTAACCACCACTTCAAAACAACTGAAATCCCTATATATTGTGAGTATAAGCTCTTAATTAATTTGCCATATTACATGTATCAACAGCTAGACAGAAATGGAGCTTAACAGCAATTTATCTTCAATCAGGTTTTGAAGCCAACACAAATATTTCTTCATTTCACCCTGCTTTTGACTCACTATGTAAGTAGAAGCAAAAGGGCCCAAACCACTGCTGACATTAATGTCCTAAAAGGTGTAACCGGGCTTAAATCAGTGCCATTGACTCTTCTTGTGCCAGCAATGAGCTGGGATCTCTGCCTTCACTCATGACACTGCATTTAAGAGAATTTGATGTAAGAATAACTATGAATGAACTCACGAGACTCTCACCCTTTCATGAAGTGTCACAGGCAACAGGCTTGCGTGGTCCCGAGGCTGCATCTCGATTGCTAGGCAGAGACATTCCCCCTTACCTGTTACGGAAAATCAACTGTGCTCTCTAACAAACACACATACGCTGTACAAACCCCGCACAGAGGTTTCCACCGAGCTGCTCCCACTTCTCTTGAACCCACAGTGGAACAGGAGCCTCTGCTCTGGGCTGACGGCAGCTCCTTCCCATAACTCAATCCATGGAGGGAGCACATCTCCAGCTGGGCTTCTCCATGCACAGGATACACTCAGTAAAGCTACTAGAGGTGCAACTGAACAGAAAGGATGAAAAGCAAAATGAAAACACAAGCAAACTACACTACCAGCACCTACACACACGTACACACAAAAAACAAAGTAAAAAAGAATTAAAAAGTAAAAGAGGAACACGTGCTGGAGTAAAGGATTCCCCTGCTTTTTCTGTCCAGGCTTTTCTGTTGAGATATTCAGCAAGAACATGACCAGGGGTTTGTGCTGATGAACACAGGCACCACACACTTTGATTTGGCCATTGCATTAGCATTATACCACCAAGGCTCTTAGCCTAGGCTTGACTTGAGCAGGTGAATGAGGAATTTCCTCTAGCTTTTGCCATTCAGTTCCACACAAATATTAATAAGGCAACTCTCCAAAATCCAGATGCTCAGACCTGAGGAATGGTTATGGAAGGGCAGCCATCTTCAACAGACTCAAGCGAAAGGAGAGACAACCTTGCTGAGAGAGCTGGTCCATATTTGTATTCTCCAGTTTATTCAGTCTTTCTCTGATTATTTCATTAGCTCTTCACTTTTTTAATGAGTATAATCCCACAACTCCCCAAGCATGCACACCACACAGCCTGTCCCTAGAAATTCGCTCCCTCTGCCTTTTATAAAGCTCTCTTACAAACAGACTGCTCCACATTGTACACACATATCCATGTAACTAACACAATTTGCCAATTTGCCAAAGGGTAAAAAACTCTAAGCTCCCTTTATTTGTCTTGCTGCTGAGTGATCTCAGCCCCAGTGACTAAGAGTCAAGCAGCGAGCTGCGGGGAGATGCCATGCTGCAGCTAAACTCACCTCAGCTGCAAGCACCAGAGCTGCCATCTTGCTAATCAGCTTTAATTTAGCTGTCTCACAGCTTCATAAGTAAATAAAGACTTACTTAGTGTCAGAAATATCAGTATTTAACCGTAGAGTTAAAAAAGTATGGTAATTAAAAGAGTGCCACAAGTCACAGCTCTGTGCAATCCTAACAGATTGTAGGGTTTGCCTTTTTGAACCTCTCAGCACGTTTAGAAACTTGAGTAAAACAACAAAAGGTGTTAATAGCTTTAAGGGGAGCACCATGCTGATAGATTACCCATTATGGCTATCCACTCACAGCGAAATGGCAAATAGGTTTGATCAATTCGATTTTAATGTAAAGTGGAACTTGAAAAAAACAGCAACGACCAAAGAGAAGACCTTTTGTTGCTAATGTGTCTGAAAAAAAGCACTTAATTGAGGTCATAATAATATTAGCAGTTATATATCATCAATAATTCAGCCTTATTTATTACTACATGGTAAAGTTCTGTCAAACAGGAATCGTTCAGGCTTTGTTATACATGTTAACATGAAGCTAGCTGTTGGATGATTGGTATATATTTCACCAGCTGCTCAAAACCGCGGGATAGCAAGAACTAATGATATTCTTTCTTGGTCCTTGCATTACACAATAGTTAATTTGCTGCATGCAGAAATATACGTTACAAATATAATAGTCCCACATAAAGTATGCATAATAAAAAAAGCATTATATCTGAAACAGTGACTGACTAATCTTGCCTGAGCTATCTGTCATATGGAAAACAATTTCAATTCCTGCATGATTTAGTACTCCTACAGCAGGAGAAACATAAATTCTGCCTTTTCACACAGTTCTAGTCACCTGTGATTAGTTATCTTTAAAAAATCTAAACGAACGTATAATTGTACAATTATAGATGCAAACTCCAGTGTTAAATTTTAAAATGTATTAGTCTCGTAAAATGGCTCATTAATCTCTGAGTCTTAAAGGACATACTTGTCCGGTAATGAGCCAAATGCAGGAAATATGTGTGTGATGGTGGATGGGGGAATTTTACCTCATATGTATCTATTTTTTTTTTTTTTTAACCTTAGAATAATTTTATTCCTGTAAAATCTGTTTACCAAACACAAAGAAGTTGTCAGTGACAAAGTCAGTTGTAGTTCTCTGGTCATTAACTATGGAAATAAGCTGTTTTGAAGAGATTAGTTTTTCCTTATACACGATATTCATGGATTTATAACAGCTATATAATTACTGACTGGAACTGCAACCAGAAAGGTTGGGCAGGAATATTGATCTCTCCGTGTCTGCTAATGACCACTTCTCCGCTGTGCCGGTGGAAGGAAGCCTTCTATTAGAATTTTACCACCTTCCTTAAAGAAAAAGAAAAAAAAAAGGGGGAAGGGAAAAATAAATAAAAAATAAAAGAAAAGAAAGATCATAGGGGAACCTTGAAAAACGTATCCCACTTAGAGACTGTCAGACAGCGTTCGGTGCGGACAGTTCGGGAGCCCAAATCCAGGGGCGGAGCGCGGGGCAGGGCTCGGGGGCAGCAAGCGCCGGGGGCTGATGGATATGGATGCGATCCCTGAGCGGGGGGAGCCGGCAGCCCCTCCGGGAGATAATCCACTTGGCAGCAGTGAGATGGCTCCTTGAAGGAGCTAAAGCAGACTGACACAATGGCCTGCGAGGCATTAAAATGTAGGAATTAAAAACTGTTAAATTGCACAGAGGGATTCTTAACCTCAGCCCTTTGGCAACACAGTGATGTTTCTTCCCCTTTCTTCCCCCTCGCCTCTTCTTGAAAGTGCCATACACAGTAGGTTTTCTTTTTTTTTTTCTTTTTTTCAAATGCCTCACTCATCAGACCACACTAATTCTGGATGCCAGTTCCCTGCCGTACACAAACCCTGTTAATGATGGGAATAAAGCATCTGAAAGTGTGCCTCGAAAAATAACTTCGTCTTCTCCCGGCTGCTCCCAAACCAGCCATCACTCAAAAGCACATCTGGATTCATAGACCTGGATCTTTGGGTCCTGCAAATGTAAGAGCTCCAGAAAAGCCTTCCCCTGCAACTGGGGCGGTGCAGAATCCCTGCACCATTTGAATGAGATAGGTGAGGCTCTGTGTCGTTTAAATCGACAAGCAAATGTTCAAAACGATTTTAAACTTGGGACAATTATGGTTTGCCCTGGAGCTTAAATGGATGTGGGCTTTCAAATTTTTCCCCCCCCTTTTTTTTTTTCTTTTTCTTTCCCCGAAACACAAGTCATCCTCAGGCTCAACAAACTGACATGTGGTTCCTGACAATAATAGGGTATCACTCAGCCACTTTGTAGAGAGCTGCCAAAAGAGACGACTCTTCTTCCCTAGCTGGTGGATTGGTTTGGGGTTTTTGTTGTTTTTAAACAGCGTGACATTTTAAAAGTTATTAGAGCATTAATGCTGCTTTTTAATGAATAAAGCCTTATAAAACTACTGATATGGAATTAACATAAGTTTACCTCTGAATGGAAGTCTCTTTTTTTTTCTATTTTACTATCCATTACTTCATTAAATCAACACTGAAAAAGACTAGCCTTGCCAAATTTCTCACTGCACATTCCACTGTTTGCTCATGACAGTATTTGAATGTGCTTATTATTTCTAGTAAAGCCCTTATCATTTTCACTGTGAAATTTAAATCACCCTGATCCAACTCTTCTTAGCTAAAGTCAGCTTTATCAACCACAAGAGATGTGGGATTTTAAAAAGATCTGAGTAAATTCACATTGTTTGGATAAACTCATTCAGGGGGTTCAGCAAATGAAAGCTGAAATAGATATATATTCCAAGGAGGTTATGGACTGCTCAAAAACAAAGAAGTTAAAACATAATTTTAAAAAGAAAAAAAAAGTTAATAATATCAGTAGCTTTTTAATGAGGGCATTCACAGACCAGATTTTGAATTGGTATTTCTGTGCCTCCACAATAATTCAAGTGAAAAGCAAAAAAAAAATTAAAAGAAAAACAACCCAAAATATTAAACTGTTTACACAAAGATTTTTTTTTTCGACAATCCACTCTGCTATGTTATCTGGTCAGTGTTGTGCTATCAAAAAATGTAAAGGGCTGCATTTATGCATTATCCCACAATTTAAGTAACTGTGTATCATGTATATTTAAAACCATCTCTCTGTAGTTTTAATTATCTCAGTCTGCAGGGACAAAATGCAGCTCCCATGCCTGAGACCGAAATGAAAGTGCTGCACGCTGACAGCTAAGATGTCTGTCCTAGCTTGTTGAGATTTCCTGTAAAATTTGCATTGAAAAGGCAGCTTTAAATATACTTAAAATAAAAAGAGCATTTGCATCTAATTTGCTACACTTGCAGTATTAAAGTTTTATCTGAATAAAGACATGTCAAATGGATTTATATAGTTAAGCTGATAGCTTTTAAAGTCAACACAGTAACATCAGCTAAATTCAACAAAGTAATGGCAGCAGCTAATGGCATTTATTAGTTTATCATCATTTACTTAAAAACCATAACGCAGATCATTTTATTTTCACATTACTGTTTGTGATTCTTTGACTCAGTTTGTATTGATTCCACAAATTATGGCAGAAACTGACATTTATCTAACAGAGTTTTCCAAGCTATAAATGTTGGCTTTAGTGGGAAGCAATTGAACACTTGCCACACAATGGTTTGAGCCATGCTAGAAACAACCATCTTCAAATAAACACATTTGGTAACCATTTTGAAATACGATTGTTGCTTGTCTGATAATGACAGAGGGTTTTTTGTTACTGATAAGGCTCTTATTACAAACCACTGCCTATGTAATCTACAGCTTGATCACACAAAGTGCTAAGCACGCTCACCCAACCCAGCAAAGAGCTGAAGCTTTAAGCTTTGTTTTGAAGAAATGCATAACAACAAGCAAGTCTTTTTACAGTACTTCTCTTCTGCAAAGAACTTCACAAAAGAGATCCTCGCTGTTTACACAGGAGGAAACTGAGGCTGAGAGAATCCAAATCACACCCAGTGCCGCAGTGGGACTTGATGATATGAGTCCCAGTTTAGTATTCTGCACGCTATGTTTTACTGCCACCTTACCCTCCTGACTTCAGAGTGTCATCATCACTTCCCCAGACTTCAGTGGAGCGACCTGCCAAAAGTACACGCTTATAATAAAGATTAATGAAGGGTCCGGGATGTTACAGAACAGTTTTTTGACTCTAAATCCATTGTAAAAAACAGGGCTTATGCATTATACTCTCAATTCTGCTATAGCTGCCTTTTTACCCCTCTTTTTAGCAATAATAGATGAAACCTAAAAAGTTACCATGAAATGCCGAGCAGTATTTATTGCCACCATAAAAACTGGGCATACACATATCTTGGTTTGTAAATATTATGGGTGCGGATACCTACACGTCAACACTCAGTTTTACAACTGCACTTGAAAATGACATCAAAAGTTTCCAACCATGAGATCTACTCTCCTCCTTAGTGACATCTATGCCTGTTCTTCAGTGGAAGAAAAAAATCCAGCTGAGCTGGAGATAGGGTTTATTTTCAGAACTATGCACGGAGGTCAACGTTCTTGCTAACAGGAGGCCCATGTCTAATTCCCCATGTCATATCCTAAACCTTTAATTCCAAAGAATCACCAGCTTCTCTCTTTTTTTTCTCTTTGTTTTTGGGGTTTTTTTGGTGTTCTCTTGGGTGGGTTTTGTTTTTGTTGTTTAGTTCGGTTTTTTGGTTTGGGTTTTTGTTTGTTTTTTGGTTTTTTTTTGTAGCAGACAATACTCCCAAGAAAAGTGACAATCACAAGTCACGTTTGGCAAGAATTTGAAATGATCAAGCTTTGTTTCATGCCATTTATTACAATTCTCCCACAGCAATGGGCTTTGTTCTACTGTGTCCTCACCCTGAACTCTGGCTTCTATTTCAGCACACATTTGTAATTCTCTATCCCTGAGCTGAAGAGCACAAACCTCTGGCTCACCAGAACAGCCTGAGACAGCTGGAGCAATGGTTTCTGAGGCATAACCATCCTTCTTGAATCACCATCTCACAGCTGGCCAACTTTCTTATGTGTAAGTGCTGGATCGGGCAAGAAGGAGAAAGAAGGACATAAAAACTGTATTGACTTTCACTTGGAGCTCCAGTCTGACCTCATTCAATTCAATGGGAATTCTGTTCTGGTTTAAACAGTGGCTGGATAAAGTATATAGAAAGTTTTATTTTATTGGAGATTACTTGTGAAAAACTGTTGCAAAAATTTAGTTGGGGAAAAAATTTAAATAAAAACTTTATCTCTTTTGCTGTATAGGCTCTCTTCTTTCAGATCAAGGAAGAGAGTTGTAACCTACTAAAAATGCACACCATATTTTACAGCTATTTCAGTCATGCTGGACAGAATGACAACCCCAGAAGTTTCCATTGTGCCACAGAGACATAATGCGTTCTCCTCGGGACTGGAGGAGAGACAGTGCCTCTAGCAGGACACCTCCGGAGGGGAATGTTATGGCTCAGGCGTTCCGAAACAAAAGCCCAGAACCAGGTAGCTACAGCACTGCAAACAGCATCACTCCTTAAGAAGTAGGGCAGCTTAAAGGAGGAGAGAGAGTTCTATTCTAAATCCGGGAGAAAAAAACAACCTCTTGGCTTCCACCCAAATGCAAATAGAAAGCCAACATTGCAGCTGAAGAACTGGTTCCTCCCAGCTCCACCTGAGGAACAGGACACTTTGCACAGTAGTAGCTGGAGCCTCCAGATGGCTTTGAAGCACAGCCCCTAAGCAGTTCAGTTTGACCTGAAAACCCCAGGGCATGGGAGAAGTTTCCCATCCCTAATCACAGACATGGGCTGGAGGAATTCCCCTGAGCACAGATCCCTCTAGAGTAACACAGAGCAGAGCAACCTCACTAGGTTCAGGTCATTTCAGTTCCACCTCACTATGTTATGGTGAGTTTTCCTTTTTATTTCAATCGTCCTATAGTTCAGACAGCTCATTCCTAACTTGTGCTAGCAATGACCATTCTCCACTTTCATTCTCCCCCACTGAGACCCTTCCTATCCCACAAAGGAATGAAACAACAGCACCCCAGCTGGTGACTATACGGTAGCAGGCAGGTTAATGTCAGCCAGATACAGGGCCACAACCTCAACCAATGCAAATTATCCTAACTTCATTTACTCCAGTGGAGCTCTTGGTGTTTTCTATCAGATAAGGATGTGGACTTTAGCATTAATCATGTGCAGAGAAAAAACCCACCATTTCAAGCTTCATTATGAAACAAGTGCTGCATTAGCACTGAGCATGGAAAATCTCAGAATTTCCCTTTAATGATCCTGAAGATTATGTGCAGCAGCAAAGAAGAAGTGGAAAATCTGTCATAAATATCACTGAATATTTTTAATAGCTGAAAGCTAGGCTTTCTTTGACACTCTTGCCTGAAAAAAAAAAAACCTAGAGACTACTCATTAACTAGAAGCAAGGGGATTGGTTTGTCATTGTACTGTCTGTGAGACAGCACACAATGGAAAGACAAAGTTCTCAGGCCCAGAGACAGCACAAGCTAGGAAAAAAAGTAGATAGGCAAGCACAGCTATTTTAAAATATAGTATGTGTAAGTATGGGAATAACTGAAAAATCTCAGGATGCACTTATTAAATAGTGTCTGTTGTAGCCTGTTCTTTTCTCAGCCTCGGCAACCCTTTTAGTCACTACACATCATCTGACGGCACCAGGAAATACCTGTGATGGGGGCTTGCTTTCCAGCATCTCTAGTGACAGCTGCAGACAGGTTACATGAGTGGAGGCTGCAGTGGACTCCCCCCGCTCCCTGATCTTGTGTAGTAGGTGCACAGAACACTGTAATTCTAGGCAGGCATCAGAGGCTGCTGCTTAAATTGACTGTTACTTTACCTTTACGATGAAAGAAAATGTTCCTCAAGCCAACCTTTTCCAAGCCCTGGTCCATGTGCAGGCACTACCCCAGTCTGCTCCAGTTCATGTTCATCTCCCACACCTGAGGTTGGCTTAGGCTTGAAGCAACCCTCTAACACCATCCATCCTGACCTCAGAACAAGAGGCAGAGTCCCAGCTCCTACCAAAGCAGCCATGGAAATGGAAGATGTTACAGTTCTGTGCACTGTCTCAGCAGGCTCGTATGAGTCTAAGGCATACTGACACAAAACCTTGAGAAGAGTCCATGTAATGAGAACAGTGTTTGACAGGAGGACATAAAGAACTAGTCAAGTAGGTTGTAGCTGTGATAGTGTTTCTACAAGGAGATGAACTTACTTCTTTAGATGGTTGTGTGAAGTAAAAGCATCTTCTGTCTTTCACAGGAACTGGAATTCTATTAATTACGTGTTATTTGCTAAAAAGAAAGAAACAAAATATGTGGGAGAGGAAATAAGCCAGCATGTAGTGCTGCATTTCACTGACGTTTTTAACAGAATGAATACCCCAGAAGGCTTTACTTGAAGAAAGGAACTGTCAAGTACTACAGCCTTTATAAAAATTATCAGTTACTGTGAATGCATTTTGGTGACAGTTACAAGAGTTTTTTTGCTTGGCTAAATTTTATTACACTCCCTAATCATGCTGCCAAACATAATTTCATTTGCTCTTGTCTACAAAAAAAATCTGAGTGTTTCTATGTCCACAAACCTGTATCCACCTTGTATTCTTATCCCACAGAAATCTTTGAATTCAGGAAAAACAGTCTTTCTTTCTTTCTCTCTCTCTCTCTCTCTTTCTCTCTCTCTTTCCCTTACAGACTTCTAATGACAAGTTTGCCCTCTCTTTGGAGTCACATTTTGGCCAAACAACAAAAAAAAACAAACCACAACAACAAAACCTTTTCGAGAAAGGAATGAATATGCAAACTACACAATTACAAACAGACAAATAGGAAGAATAACAATTGAATTGTAATTATAACATTACCATTTAGTTTATGGACTGATTTCATGCTCCCCTTCTCCAGTCTTTCATTTAGAGTTGGAGGGAGCAACAGAAATCCCTTGGTCTCAGCTGCTAAACCTGTAAGGCCTAAGACTTACAAAGGAAGTCAGTCCTACCCGTGCATGGCCTGTGAGCTTCCATGTATGTGTTTACTGAAGAATGGTTCCCACACAGCCATTACACTGCATTTTTTAATACCAAAAATTCAGGTCCTGAGAAACTGTTTTATTCACTTATCACCAAATAATGCGCCAAGTTGAAAAAAGTATCTTCAGTAATCTGCTAATCAGTCTTTCCTGCTAAGGTCTATTCTATTGTCTGCATTTGAGATAATGAATACTAAAATTGCACAATTCATCCCACAGGGTGTTTTTCAAATTATACAGAGCACAATAGAATCCATTTTCTTGCTGCTGAAATTCCGCCTTCTTCAGGGTGGAAACACAGGAGATATGGATGAGTGGAACATAACACTGTGCAGCAAAGGGGAGGAGAAACCCACACCAAATATAGCCGGGCAGTCCTTTAATCCTACAGAAAAACGAAAAGGTTCTGGGATCTTTGCAGCCTAATTTGGTATCATCAGCCACTGTGCACAGAATCAACCACATCTGTGTGTCAGCCACAGGTGGCCAGAGCCGTGCAAACGGAGCAGGTTGTGCAAGGAGTGCAAGAGCAGCCTGCAGGTTACTGAGCCTCACGCCTGTACTTTGATGTATGTGCAGGGCAGGAAGGGCTACCTTTCTGAAGAGAACAAGCACATACTTGCACGTGTAGGTCCAAAAGGCAATCTAAACAATCTAAATTAATAGAATACAGCCCCAGAGAGGTGAAAGGCAGCACCAGCCTGGCTGGGTGCTGAGCAGGTATCCCAAAATGTCTGTTCTCTGGAAAGAAGTGAACAACACAGGGTTTTCTCTGTAGTTTGTTTTTATAACAACACTGTTTCCATTTATTAAATAATAATTACTTAGAATGGCAAAATATCACAGACAGGAAATTTGAACAGAACTTTTGAAAGTAATCTAAAGGGCAAAACTTCTGGTGGGTTTGGTGAGAGAAAGGCCCAGACTGAAGGTGTTTCCAAAGGTTTTAAAAACTTTACCTCAAGAAACTTCCAGCTCCAGAATCAAACAGGAACTCTCTTCCAAAAACCTATCCTGAGCTGCTTGTTCATTTATAATTATTCAGGTAGAATACTTAGCTCACACTTCCATGCTCTTTTCAGACCAGAAGAGAACTGCCTACATTTCATCCAAAAACCAAAACCAGAAGCTGCTGTGGTGGGGTAGGCATAGAGTCTGGGTAAGTCCATACTCTGCAGTTTCAGTAGTATCTCAGCATCCCCTTCCCTCCCATCCAGAACTTCTCTGGCTGTTGCAAGATCAGGCTTTTTAAAAGAAATGGAAAAATGCAGTTTATTGTGTTAACATCCCTCCTTCTTTAAGATATACTGTACAGGTCATAACTTATCCATTTTAATAAATAAGAAATAAATTTACCTTTTGAGTGTCATTTCTGACCACTGCTGCCGCTTTTCTAAAGCCACAGGGCTTCACAGTAGACAGCCTGATGGAATTCCAGTTCACAGCTTAATTTTCCTCCTGATAAAAGAGACAAAAAGTTCCTTTCAGTAAAAATAAAATTTAATATGGTCCGCAAATTTGATATATTACAACCTCCGACCTCAGCTTAATTGTTCACAAAGGGCTAACGGTACCGCTGGCAAGTAAATGACTTCTACAGAGTGTTGCAACTCTGATAGCTGAAAAGAAGGGGAGCAGCAGTCTGACAGATAATCAAAATTTTTAATGTGAACCATAGTGAGAGAGGTTATTCAGAGCACAGCCAGACTGTAGGAGCCTTCTGCAGCTGCCATAGTAGCTCCTTAGGATGAGAAATGCTTAAACATCATCCTCACTCAACTTCGTTAAGTGTTGCTGCTGTTAGTCACCAACCAATGGAGTCTGACACTTTACAGCAGCAGACAGCAACGATCTGGGATCTGCACAGACAGAAACATGCTACTTAAATTTCTTTGAGGCCAAAGCTGCCCCAGTTCTGTGGCCCTCAAGAGCTTTTCATAGAGCTTGACAAGGAACCAAGGGAAAGAGTATGAAGGCAAAAAGGAAAGAGGGATGCAAACACACCCACCAGTGGCCCGTGGAGGCTGACTTTTTAAAGGCTACTGCAGAGAGCACGATTTCAGTGAGGCAGCTGGGTCTCCCACAGCTCACACAGGTTTGCAAAGGGCCATAGAGGATAAGGCAAAGGCTGGGTAGAAGAGAGCAAGGGGGAAGAAGTGATGTTTGTCCTGGCTGTTTTGATTTGAGAAGTTAGGAAAAAACCAAATTTGTCCCCAACTCTCCTCACCACCTGCTGTTCTGATGAAGTCCACAGAGACCTTTGTGCACTCAGAGCTGGTGTGCAGAGAATGAACCCACAGAGTTTAAGGGACCGTATCACCAAACAGGTCCTTACATCCTTTTCTACTGAGAGCACACAAATTATTCTGTGGCTGGGAGGACAGCATGACCCATAAGCTGATCTACCTTGTTGTCTTTATTATGTTGGACAAAAGCAGGAAAATCACATAGCTATCCCCACAGCTGATTTGGTTGCTAAAGGAAAGATGGGTCAGGGGCCTACACAGGTGAGCAAACGCTCCCCTGCACAGTCTAAAACATTCTAGTTGCTCCAGGATATTGAGAAGCCAGCAGCAACAAAAAGCGTTTATTTTCTCACTGTTAATCTGGGTAACACTTTACAGGAATATAACACAATAAATAAGCATACTGAATAAAAGTACAGTACAGTGTGCAAACACGTCTATAAAGAGAGGCCACTTGCCACAGTGCTGACTGCATGCATGCATTTACACCTCACCAGGCACAGGTAAGATGTACTTATACTGAGAGTGCTGAAGGCAGTTTCTTCCTTCCCCTCCTGATTCAGTGTGGGGTCAACAACACCAAACAGCTCCCACAGAGAGCACTCGCAGGCCCCCCTCCCCGAGACCACCAACAATTGCATTTGTCCTGGCAACTGCCGCTCACCCCCGGGGTATGCTCCCCCGTGGGCTGCCACTCAGGAGCTCAGGCTGCAGCACAAAGGAACCCAAACTGCATTCTACCAGGAAAAGGAATTATAAACCTGCCAGCTGAGAGCATAAATGCTTGATGCCTCCTCCCCAAAACATGGAAGGCAATGGCAACCTCCATGCTACTGTGCACGGGCAAGCCATGTAAGGGTCCATCCTCTGTGGGATCACCCTTGTGAACACACACCCAAGGAGCAGCAGCACCACCTCAGCACACCAGCTCTGCTACACACCACTGACAATTGTGTTTGGCTTCCCGACAGGCAAAAAGGATGGTGAAAACTATACCTGTCTTCTTGCTGGTGAAAGGCAGCTGAGCTACCCACATGAGCAAACCAAAGGGAAAGAACATTTCCAGATCAGAAGGTGTCTGCAGTTCAACAGAGCTAAAATCACCAGCCTCTTTCTAAATTAGGGATGCTGATATATCCAGCAGCAGCCACTAGTCATGTTAGCTGTCTCAGTGTCACTGGAAAGCAACTACCAAAGCCTTTAGAAGTTCATATTTCAATTTTAAAGCTGAGGCTATTTTAGCTAATGTCCCCAAGGCAATTGTCTGGTCAAATGTCAGAGTTTATACTGCTAAAGGAAATCACTATGTTTATGAGATCTCTGCAGTTTGGGAACCACATTAAATCCCGTTTGAGTTTCTCAGATTATACTGTGTTGTGGATATCTTTTTTTCCCTGTGTTTGGAACATATCTCAATCTCCTCGTATTCCTACGAGCCACTGAAAGTATCTCCCTCTGTCATGTTTAATGAGCTTCACCGCTGTAGGATTTTTCTCCATTAATTCAACTATTAAAAAAAAGAAAAAATCTTCCAGTTGATGTTTTTTCTGTATGCTTCTGAGTCTGATATCCCGCAAATTGGTAATTTATTTACTTTTTCATTAGCAAAACATTGGTTGAATTTTGGTATTATGTGACTAATACCATGCTTCAAACTTTAATTTAACTCTTTGACACCCAAGATTCCCCTTCCCTTTTGTCTCTCTGGGCTTCTTGGGGTTTTTGCCCTATTCACTGCATTACTGACACCAGGGATTGGGGCTGTTTTGCTTTGGCACAGGCACAGTTCAAGTGTTATCCATGGCTGCAGAGGAGCTCTGTCAGCTGCCTTCCACACGGGTTTCACCCTGCCCATATTCATGTGCTGGTTGCACCTCAGTGATCCACTGGCCATGTAATTTGGTCTAAGGTATTCGGAGTCTTACGTATCCACTCAAGTAATGTGGCTTGAAAGCACTTCTTGATTTGCAGAATTTAAAACCCCATACTTTCTCCACCACTACACTAAAGTGCTTGTTCCTCTGCCAGGCCTGAGTCGTTAAAACTTTTTGCCTTTTTTTCTAGCTGTGGGCTTGTTCTTGGGTTTTTAATGTCTCCTCTAGTTTGGGGTTTATACGTTTCTGAGTGTCATGACATCTACAAGCTAGCACCAAATTCCATGTACAACTAATCCCGCTGAATTTGTCAGTTCAAAGAGCTTGAGATGCCCAAAAAAACTATGGAAATGTGTTTTTTTAAGTTTGGTCTTGACAGAGGACTTGGCCAGAGAAGCTGGACTGCTACACTATATGGAAGCACTGATGATGGACATAAATGTGAAAGTTCTTATTCCAAGGAGCTTTCTTCCCAAAGCTTTTAACTTACACGCCCTACACTTAATTTTGTTAATATTAAAGGCCACTTCTAGAGCAGTCTGTATTGAAGACTATCCTAAATTAAAAAACCCAATATAAATAGCACACTATCTGATGAAAAGCTAAACCTTTAAACACAGAACAGAATGAACTCACTTTTCTGTCTCCAGAAAAGACAGTGGTTCCTCTCCTCCACTCTGCCAGTCCCCTGTGTGTGGTTACGTGACCGGCAGTGACACAGGGCTGCAGCACCCGGCACCAACCCACACACCAGAGCTCCCATGTCTGAAATAGGACAAAGTAAAAGGAGCATTTTAGTAGCAAGAGAGAGAGGGCAATAATGTTCACAGTATAGTTTTTCTTCCTATAGTCAAGGCTTATTTCTTTTTTAGCTCTGTTCTCCTCATATTTCTGCCAGGTCCTCCCCATCTTTGGGAAAGCAACAGGTACCAGATGCTGAGAAGATAGCAGTGAGCTAAGCCTGGAAGCTATATTTTCTGATTATCTTTCATATAATGAGCATCTGTACTTTTTAGATTTATTTATCTAAATAAGTACCTCCATTTCCTTCTGGTATTTTTTTCTTCATATTATTGGCTGACTCCCAAGTAGGCAAAGTATTTCAGTGCCATCCCATTTCTAGGTTCAAATAAAAATAAAAAAAGAAAGAAACAGTGTAAGGTTGATCACACACTTGTTATTAAGTCAAAGCCGGATTCAAGTGTTTGTGTGAGGTAGAATTATCTCATTCTTTTTGTCTGTGTCTTTCTGTGATCTACCAGTCAAGTATGTGATTGGATTTCAGCTCAACAAAACCTTAAATTACACACCTATTGTGCCTGAGCTAAGCCTAGTTTCACAGCACTGGAGAAGGCTCCTCGCTGCTCTTTTGGCACTGTTCGATCTGGCTTCTGCTATCATCCGCAGGTTGATGAATGAGTAATAGGATTAGAAAGTCTCATCTCTGAAATGCTATAATTGTCACATTTGGTGAATTGACAAAGGCCTGCATGATGGAGAGGTGCTCCATAATGTAAAGTCATACATTCAACCTGCACTCACTGGCCAAGGCTAAGAGAATGGGAGGAATAAAAAGAATCCCTTCAGCTCCCCATTAGTCCAACATACACAGGTATCTCACCCTCTAAATTAACCTTCTATGCATGAGTTTGCTGGAAGGCAGAGTGCTCTGCCTCTTAAAGGATCTTATGTCTCTGCAAGGAAGATGATGGACTTGTTGATTCTTTGGTTAGTGTAGGAGATTAGAAAGTCTAGGAGAGCTAGAGCAGGGGGCAGATTTTCTTGTCTTCCCAGCAATCTTAAATTCAAAACACCAGGGGAGAGATCTTCCCCCAGGCAAGCAGAAAAGAGCAGCTCAAGCCATGACTCAACAGCTGAGGATTTGAACCCCTCTATTCATGTGGACTGTCTTTCCATCCACCTCCTCAGGGTCAGTAGCACACTGGTTCTGACAGAAATTCCACACTTTTCTCTCTGCAGGCCCACCTATATCAGCCAAGATCCATCTGACAATAGACAAAGTTTTCAGTGGCTCCTATTCTAAGTTTTTTTTAAAAGGGTAGGTTTCCAGAGAAATTTACAAGCCAGACTTGGGTAGATGTGTTAGTAAGGTACATTAGGGACTTACCTGCCCAGATGACTTTGTGAACATAGTATTGAACAGTTAACAGCAGAAAACAAACAGAAAGAAAAAATAGGTTTTACTTATCCTTTCTCCTATTTACTATTTTAACTTCCAAGCAATGGCAAAACCCCTGTTTTTAAATAGAAGAATGGAGAATTAAAAAAATATAGGAGTAGTTCTCTCTTCTAAAATACCATCAGCACTGCCTTCTCCCGAGAAACGGCTTCATTCCATGCATACAAATTAACACAGAACTTTATTCCTGTTCACCTTTTATTAAAAAAAAATATCAGAAGCCAACATCCCTTCTGCTGAAAGAATGTGTCCCCAAATGCTCTACAGATGCAGCACGTGAGGTCAACATTCACCATCCCCTTTCTCTGTCAGTGTGAGTTTCACTTTAATTACAAGTGCATGTTTTGCACATTGTAAAACTACCCCTGGCTCTGACCACCATAAGAAAAAGAACATTTAGCTCAGGAAACAGTAGCTGACCCTGTCTGCTCTTTTTCTTCCTTGGCATCAGCTAAGACTATTAACACCTTATGTGTGTTGCCTGTGTGTCCCACATATGTGTGCTCTGCATCCATTTCATGCAGTACCTGTCGTAAGTGCATACTAAAAGCTGCCTGCTGGGAATTCTCTGCTTTGTTTGACTCCTCTTCTTGCTGTGTTGCTTAGCTATTGAATTCATCTGCTTGACAGAGAAACCTTTCTATGTACTAAAAGCTTTGTCCTTGGAAAGCTGTGACATTGGACTTAAACACATAGAGGCTTTTTTCACCTCCCAGTTCACTTCCTAAATATTCATTCCCAACAGAGGAAATCAGGAGAAACCTCGGCAGCCAATGTAAACATTTTGTAGTGGAAGGCAATTTTTTTTTGCCCCAAGAGCACAGTGCGACCATGATAGTTGAGCTCCTGATTGAGAAATTGCTCTGGTTTTTGTACAACAGAAAAATGGCAAATAAGAATATCTTTTTTCGGTGGGAAAGAACTAAAACAGAGTAAACCAGACCATTTGATGGTGACTATTTTGTTCTGAGAGTCCTTTGCCAAATAATTTCAAAGAAAAGGTCCAAGTCTCCAATGTATGTTCCATTTACAATTTTCATTTTCTTCCTCCCCAGATCAGAGCAGCCTTCCTACAAGCCTGAATAATACCTTGTAACACAGGATAAGATCACCCAGTAGCTGTTGCTTTAGAGATTTTCCACCTAATGTGGCAGCTGCTCTAAAGAATAACTTTCCACTAGAGCACCGTGTCCCTCTGGGAGCACCTTCCCCCTTCTCACACACTCAAACTGAGACGGTCACCTTTCAGAGCACTTGGTTATTAATGGCAGTAGGTGCCCTGTGCAAATAATTTGCAGAACCAGGGCTACAGCCAATATTTTTCCAGTCTCACTGTAACCTTAACTGCAACACACAATATTGGCCTGCTCCCAGGAACCGTCAGTGGGAAGCTCGTACAGCAACAGGCCACCCACTTACTGTTTTCTTAGAGGAAGTTTGCCAGGACTGATATGCAGCTTGCACCACCTTCCTGAAACGTTTCCACACTCCCTGAGCCTGCGCAGGTCTGCTCCTACCAACACCTCCCATTTCAAACTGCCCTGCTCCACCTCCTTCCACACAGCCCAGTCTTCTCCTCCAATTGTTTCCTTTTTCCTCATCACCCTTTCCTGGCTCCATGCCTCTCTTCGTGCTGTTCCTAATGCCTGGGACAACCTCCGATTAATGTTCAGCAAACAGCCTCCTCCACAGATCAGACCGCACCCAAGTGTGCTCTGTTTCTCTAACTGGGCATCATTCTGCCTCGTGCCTTCCACCTTTCCAAAGAGGAGGCTCTGACTTGCCTGACAGTTAACAGCACCTTTGTTTCTTCCAAGCTACCTAAGTTTGTAAGTGTGCCACTCTTGCAAGTGCACCAGAGTTTTGCATGTGAGAAGTCAATGGGACAGGTTATACACAAAATTAGATACTGTCACCTATAAACAAATGGAAAAGTACAGCATCAACCCAGAGCTGCGCTGTGCTTCAAGAGTTCTTGTGTACCTTTTAATAACTACTGATAAATACCACCGCATCACCTGGTAACTGTTTGTTTGAGAACTAGTGGCATGATACAATTTTTTGTTCTCCAATTACCCCAGGAGTCACTAATACGTGGAAATATCCTCAGAGCTCTTTAGTTGAGGAATGAATAACACACTGGCAAATAAGCCACTTTATGATCTATTAGTGTATTTTTTTTTCTGACAGCCTTTTCATTTTAGTTTATAGGTAAGGTATTAGGTTGGTTTGGCACATTATGCCATATATCTGCTACAGTATTTTGTAAAATCCATATCCAGGAATCATTGTCATTGATAATGGAACATCTAAACTAAACTAAGAACTGAAGAACAGTTTCTTGTAGTAATTGAACATGAACAAAATACAGTATAATTTTTAGCTGGCTTAGATGTTTTTATACATATATATGACCTTTTGGGGCAAAATTTAACTTTCCTTATTTGAGAAAAGGAAAGCTAAAATGGGAAACAGTTGTGTGACTTCTCATTGTATTAAATTCACTTTTCTCAAGACCAACAATACTCCCAACATTACACTGTTTCTGTATTAAAATCTAATTCTGAAAGTTTGACAAAGTACACTTTTAACACAGGTCAGCAGTATATTGACAGGATGTTAATTTTAAATTGTGTCAGCATTTCCTGTCTTGAGTGTTAATGTCAATTAGCACCTTGCTGCATAACCTCCAAGTCCTCCCTTATTACCGGAAAGTGGCAAAGCAACAGCAAAAGCACTTCTATTCAAAACACCACTCACTATCAGCCAAACAAAGAGCTGTCATAACAAAACCAGCGAGGTGAAAGTGCCTAAGCTGCTATGGATTTGAGGTTAGAAGCCTTAGTCTTTTTCCTTATTCCTGATATTAAAAGTGTAAGTGTGTCAACTTGGAGTGAAAGGCTAATTACTTTTAGGCTCTTTGAAAAGTGTGTTACCATTCAAAATCTCTAAGCCTGACATAAAGCCCTTGGCTTTAGATTGCACAGTGTATAGCTCACTGTAGGTCATCCATTAGTATCCTTAGCACACTCTGAAGGGTACAGTCTTATTCTGGGAAACGGGAGCAGTTCTGCACACCTGATTTTTTTGGTATTTCATATGTGATGTGGAAAGCACATGCTCCAGTCTCCAGCATCTCACTGACACCTCACTCCCGGGTGCCCAGTGAATAAGGCCAGTGACTTTGTACACGTGTTTTTAAACCACTGTATAAGGACACCTTTATAAATGTCACAAATTCTCAGCCTACTCTATTATTTGACAGCAGCTCACAATATAAATGTGTATAAGAAAGTCTAGATGTGTACACATCTAGGCCTGGTACCCTTCTTGCACTTATCTACTCTGTTAAATTCAGCAGTGTAGACACCCAAGGTGAAAAAATCTGACTAAGTCAAGCAGAAGCTCTTCCATGATGTCACTAACCTCACAGCCTGTCTTTCTCACAATAGATGTGTTCCCAGAACCACAATACAAATCTCAGGACAATTCGCCTAAATTCTGAAGAAAACTAACTGGTGTTATAGACATTTGTGAAAAATAAATTTTGATGGAAAATAGAAAGTGTTGCAGTCTTTTCTATCAGCTCTAATCCCAGACCTTGTTGCTTGTTAGGACCTAAAAAAAGAAAAAAAAAAAAAAAGGATTTTCATCAGCAACTCAGTGTAAAGCCTAGTGCTGTTGAAGTCAATTAGTGCTCACATTTTGAACAGCTGTTTACTTTTAAATTTGACCTTGGTCAGTTTTGCAGTTTTTATTTATAACTATCTAGTCCTTACAAAGAAATATTTTGGAAAGCACATTACCATTTATCTCTATCGTGACAGGAAATAGGAATGAGAGAGAAGCATCTTACAAAATTATTTAGGATTAAAATACATTATTTCTATGCGAGCCAAAAGCTTGATAGGCTTTAGTATTAGCATTCTGCAGCAAGCTACACACTACTGCACCAAAATGTAGTCATTTCACATGGAATTGTGTGTGGCTTTTCACTGAGGTGAAGTGGGGCTTACTGTGGGTGTGATTATTATTCTCTGTGCCCCAGGTGAGCACAGTCAGTGCTGGCAGTGAACTCATACCAGCACTCCTCCCGCAGCTCAGGCAGTGTGGAAACCAGTTATTCAAAGTACAAAATGCATTTTCATACTCGCCCTCAGCAAGCACCGTGTTGCCTCGGTTCCTACCTTTGTTCCCCTGAGCAGCAGCTCGAGGTGTGGCCCGGCATCACGCAGTAAATCTCCTGCTCTCCAGATCTGGTGTAGCGATGACACAGGCATTATGCACAGACATTGCACTGGGTGCCTCTGCCCTGCCAGATTCTAAACAAATTGGCCAAACAAATTAATGCCACACACCCTAAATTGGCTGAACAAATTAATGCAACACGCCCTTTGCACAAGGGTGTCTTTGAAGGCCAAAGACCATGCGTGTTCCAGCGAGATGCATTCTGAGTAGGGTGCTTCAAACAAATCTGTTTTGAGAGAAGAGAAACAGTGTATTGTAGTTTCAAGTTAGAGCAGGGCTTTCACACAAGAGCTTTTCAGACACCAACACTCTGTGTTGACATTTAATTACTAAACTCTTAAAACAAATAATTTGTATGAGCAAATACTCCTCAATCATTTCATAATAACGCAACTAGTGTTTCTTGGCAGTTAGAACAAAACCAGAAGCATGTTGAAATCACACACACAATGCCTTGTTCTGACATGGAAAGAGGTGCCAGATAGAGCAGTGTGAACCCTCCAGGCTGTGGGAGCTGATGGGATTCAGGAACTGAGTGCTGCAGTTTTGTTCCCAGGGGCTGGCAGCAAATCAGTCCCAGCAGGTTCACTTGGAGGTTGGAGTTTACTGAATTTCATTCTCCAAACAACCCTCCCTCCCGCTGCTGAAGGTCCTTTCTTCCACCAAGCCCCAAACCTCCCAGCAGAGGATTAAGGGAGTGTGCATTCTTGAGGCTTGTTGGGCAAGAGAGGTAGCTGGAAAGGCAAGAGCCTGGCAGAGGAGCAGTAGATGTGCTTTTTGTTGCTGTGTGCCATGTACCTTAATCAATGGAGCATTTCCTTCCACTTACCTTTCAGTGTGATCTATTGCAACATTTGCACATCTCTGCTACCAAGCAGCTAAGCTCAAAACCCGTTTTAGCCAACATGTAAAACCCACACCTTCAGTTTCTCGCTTCCTCTGTCAAAAGGTCTGACTCGGTGCAGCAGACAATACTGGAATAGTGTTAGTCTTTAAATCCTTCTTTTTCTCATGTTAGCTATCATTTTCTCATCAAACTCTTCACGACAATATTTTATGACTTGTCAAGAGATTTTTTCATGAAGCAGCAATATTGCTCTGCTAACACATGGCTCCACATTCAAGACTATCTGCTTACCTATGTAATCCCCTCTGTATCTGAGACTTTCATGAAGAATGATGTTAAAAAGGACATTAAGAGAAAGAACTTTCTGATGAGACTTAAAACAGCTGCAGTGAAATAGTTGTGCAAGTAGGAATCACAGCTTTGGTTTGCTGTGTTTCTCTGTGTCCAAGCCTCATCAATATGTTACTATACAGCATCTGCTAGCTAAAAGATCTCTACAATACAAGTGGTGGTGTTTGCTGTTTGGGGTTTTTTTAAAGAGTCTGGAGTTCTCAAATTTAGTGTGAAATAACTTTTGGGTTGAGTTGTGACACTGAGATAAACTAGGGCCCCCTCCTTCCTCATTTTCCTTCCCTCCTTGCACTTCACCTGCCTACTCCAAGTCTTCCCTTTACTCACTTCTATAATCTCTTTACAACTTTCTCTCCTTCACACAGTAATCCTGCCACTCCCCAGGCATCTTCTTTCATGTGCATATCCACTGACACATTCCCCCTCCATCACTGTAGTGTATCCCTCCCTCCTGTTTCTATGTATCTGTCCTCCTGCTCTTAAATAAAATCAGTGAATTAGAGTAGAAGCTTGAGACAACCCATTTACATCACCAGTTGAAGCAGCAGGCTGTTTTCAGTGGTGCAGGACCCAGCCTGAGTGTGGTGTCCAGACTTTCCTTATGAGGGTTACACTGGAGAAGGCTTCTTTGTGGACACTTCACCTAAACTGCCTTCTTGGCCACTAATGCTTTAATAATATTCCTAGTTTGTATTAGTGGTCTCAGGCTCACTGTGCCTTCAGTTAGTGGACCTCTTAAACACTAAGATTGTGCCAGCCTCTTGCCCTCCTCTCTAATTAGGAGCCACCTATTGTGTTCCATTTTTCTCTCTGAAAATTGTTGCTGCAGCCTTGCTATCAGCTCAGTATCGTGCCATTAGTCAGAAGGGCAAATGTGTGGTGTCCTTGACACGTCAGCTAGAAACGTCTGGCCCCTTTCTCTCTAGGGAGCCAGCCTATAAGCTCTGTAATGCATTTAACCTCTATCACCTCAGGGAGTAAGAGTCTCCACAAGCAGTTTGCTGCTGCCCCACCCCTAAGCTAACTCGTTTACCTTATTTTTCGTTACAATGTTGAATAAATTACACTCCACCCTTTAAAAGTTATTATGGCTAGTATATGACTTGCTAAAGAGTTGTTTATAATTTCTGTAACTCTAAATTATAGTTTTAATCTCATAACACAGAACATTAATAAACATGGCAGGGCTCTTGGATTTAATAGCCTAACTTGTATTCACGTATTTAGACACACTGACATTGGTATACTTCTCTTACCATATTACAACATATAGGCCAGATTCTGATCTCTATGTCAAAGGAGAAGGAAAAATATGAGAAAAATAAAAAACAAGACAGTGAATTAACATGGTAGGCCATCAAAAGAAGTATAATGCTTTGTTAAAATTACTAATTTCTATTGCAAAACACTGAACAGCTGGCTTTCACAACGCATACACAAGCAAGAATTTGATCTGAGTTTCTGTTTAGTTTTCATTTGGACAGGCTGATCTTTAAAGACAAGTGTATTCTTTCTGCAGTCCTCAAAAGTTTATTAAATTTGATAAAGGCCATATCCCTTGATTGTTGATAGTTGGTTCAATAATGAATCCAGCTGCTTAAATGTGAATGTTTAAAGGACAACCAATTCTTCAAGCAAAAGCAGATGATGTGCAAGAGCCAGTGCAGCACAAATACTTGGAAATTCCTTGTAAATGTCATTTCCAGTTTTATATTTATTAACTTTTCACATCTTTTTTGTGTATTTGTTTTACCAAATATTCAAAGTGCAAATCAGGAATGTTCACCCTAGCATGAAAAATTATGAGGACCCATAGAAAACACATTCCAAGTTTGCAGACCCAAGAAGTCAGAACTAGAAAATGTTATTATTCTTGACAGGGAATTTCTACATATAAACCAAAAAATATGAAGTGTCATGAGACTTTCCTTAATTGAGTTATGCCTGAGAGAAATGACAGTTGTAGCCATTTGGAAACCACAAGTTTGAAAATGAATGCGCTCAAAAGCAAAACAAAACACAAGATTAAAAGGACAGCCCAATAATCTTGAAGTTTCCTGAATTATTCACAGCATCAAATAGTTTTCATAAATACAGTAAGGAATGCAAAGGCCTGTGATTCTGGACAATGGAAACCACACTCCTGCCACAAGCCAGGCCACATCTCCTTTCTTTAAGCCAACCCTGGAGTCCCAGCTGCATGTTCGTGGTAGTGCCCATATGCATGAACCCCTTAGCAGCACTAAACCCTCATTTCAAAAGTTTGGAGCTAAGCAGGTCAACTTCTTACCAAGCAGCACTCCACACATTTCTCAGTGGCATCAGCACCTGGGGAAATAACTTTATTTCTTGCCATGACCAAAGAGAGAAATATTTCCAGATCTACCTATTGCAAAGACCCTTTTTTTTTTTGGTGGGTGGAGAAGTAATACTTCATGATTTTCACTGATTCATCTTGGATTTTTTTGGTTTAACTTTATTAAAATATTGCAAGCCCTGTAGCTAAGTGACCTTAAATAAAAACATTTCAACAATGGAAGTTTCTGTTAGGCATCACAGTAGTGGAGAAAAGCCTGAAATATTCAAGCTTTAGAGTCGAAGACACACAAAAACGAGCTGCAGCTTTAATTTTTGGGAAGTTTGTAACTAAATTCTTCATTTTAGTGTGTTTGTATGGAGAGGAGGGCTCCTAGTTATATGACTTTTGCATGCTGTTACTGGCAATACTAATGTAAATTTTAAACTAAACTCTGTATTATTTATTAATTAAATCAACTCCACCCAATTTACACAATAGTGTATATTAACTGCTATCGGACTTGGAAAGATCAGTAAATTAATAAACTACATTTGACAGGAAAAAGAGGTGACGTGCTCTGAAAACATTATTGACAATCCTAGGATAAGGATCTGCATCAGATCTTACTTTAAAGCATTTGGCCTCGGGAGGGAAGGTTTAGTAGTTGAAACTCATCCTATTCCATCAGATAGATTAGTCCAGGGCATAGGAGTCTTTTACAGCCACTGTGAGAGTTTATTAGCTACAGCCTGCTACTGGGAAATGGCCACAAGGAGCTGGAAGCACCTGTGTTCGTGCACATGACCAGTTAGAGATCTCAGAACATCCTCTGGCCGCACATTTGCTGTCTCACTGCAGACCACGGTCACTGGAGGTAATAAATCGATTCTTCTAAATGCAGACTACAAAGGTGAGGGTGTAACTGTGCTTCAAGCCAAGGGAGGCTTTATCAGTACACAGGCAAGGCCAGACGACTTCCACAAGAACAAAGGGATGACCCAGAGATTTGAAAATAGTGGTAAAAAACCCAGCAGGGAAAAAAGTGAATGCTTTTAGGGACAAATAACAATAATAACTTTGCGGTGAAGTGCAAACACCTCGGCTGACAGTGACCTGGGCATATTTATCATTTATAAGATGGCAAGCAAGCTTATGTGGCCATAAAAAGCAAAACAAAATCCTAGAATATGAGTCAAGGCATGTCAGCCCCAGAAAGGTGGGCCAAGTCTCTGTCCCACATGGCCTGGAGAAGAGGGTGTGGATCTCCCCCCCTAGGGCATCAAAATTAAGGCAAATTCAAACTGAAACAGGCATATAAACAAGAAAAGTAGGAAGTTCAGGGGCATGAAGAACATATTCTAGGACAGGAGGCTAAAAGCCCACAGCTCAACTAGGAAAAGAAGTCTGCCATCTAATTAGTAAATACGTGCTGACTGCTGCTGCATGCAAACACCCAAAGTATAGAGCAATTATCCTTCCTGTCAAGGGAAACAGGGGAATAAATGACCTGGGGTTGGGAAAGCTGAGAATGATAATTGCCCAGAACAGGGAAGAGGAATAGCACAGGGCATATAATCACAGTATTTGAAAAAAGAATGGTGGGTGTTCAAAGTTGGATGAAGCAAGTTGTCACCAAATCTGTGCAGTCCACCAGGAACTACAAGAACCCTGTAACCAGTTGGGAAAGTCTGGTGCACTCATGTAGAAGAAAATGGAGCTTGTAGGCCTGGTTTGGAAAGGGGCATCAGGGCAAGTAGGACAACTGGTGAATGAAAGATTTTTCTTTCTCCCAAGCTGTTGGGTTCAGTTTTGTAACCCACAAAAAACCAGCACCAAGATGTTCGGCAATAACATCCTTTTAGGGTGTCAGAACTAAATATATGACATATTCCAGTTTTAATGTCTTTACTGAGGTAATAGTCAGACAAATATTCTGACTATTAGCTTTCATTTGAAAATAAAATGAAAGGAATGTCTCAAATGCTGAAATGGCCAGTAAATGAACCCTACTTTCCCAATTTTCTTTTTCCAACTTCTATGAAGTGCTATTAAGTTGGTTTACAACACTGGGCAAAAGAGATTTTCTGCTTAATAAGGAAATACCTAATAATTGGTCATAAGGCAAATGACATTAACCAGTGGGCCATTTGGCTCTAAATGAATGGATCATAATCCAGAGGGTTTTAACTGCATCAGCCTCTGCTCTTCAAGAGGTTTTCATTTCAGGAGTGAATCAGTGCTAAAATATTACACTGAGGATGGAAGAACACTTTGGGTGTAAATTTGGAGGCCAGTCAACTACTGGAAAAACCTTTGTGCATGTTATGTATCACTTTGGGAAGTCTCAGGACATCCTGGTTCAATTTCCTTGCTATGCCTTGGAACATTCCTTGGACACTGTGGACAAAGGAGCTCTGAATCTCAGAAGATGAAATCCCTACAGTCAAGACTGAGGGCAGAGAATGGCAAGTCTGCAGACTAAAAGAAAGGCAGAAGATAATAATTGAGAAAACGAGAGGTCCCCATGTGGAATTACTTAGCTAGTAATGGCCAGAGTCCAGTGGAAACAAAGATCCAACAGAACTGTTTTGAAAACAAAATATATATTTTAAAACCTACTAAAAATCAGTTTGCAGCAGTTGCAGTTGAAATTATTTCAGTTTCGAGCAAATACAAGTTCAAACACTGAAAAATGTGCCTAGCACATCTGTCAATGCAGTTTGTATTGGTAGAACTCTGCTGTTAACTGCCTCCAGAGGATTTGAACAATTCACTGTATTTAAACAAGATCTGAATCTTTTTTGTAGGTAAAGAAAATATTTCTCAGGTAGTGGTTCTAATTCAGATCTCAGTTCCTTCAGATCCCTGTTCTCAATCTATCTTGACTTACTTCTCTATCAGCTGCACAGATAATTTAGGGTTAAATAACAATATATTAAGGAAATACTAAGAAAGAAAACTAAACTACAACCATTTTAAGTTCACATATCTCTTAGAGTTTCAACTTTACTTTGCTAGTAAATGCCACGGAAAAGCAGAGGGAAACAGTATTTCTGTGTTGCATGACAGTCATCTAAAGTCTTCCCTGCCAGCTCTGTTCGGCCTGCACGGTATAAGCCGCAACTGTTTAATTATCATGTGTCCTGCCAAAGGTGCAGTCAAGGCTGTTTATAAGGAAATGGAGACAGCAAGCCAAATTTCATTTGCGGATCAGACACGCCTGCTAGCAAGCAAAGCCAAGTTTTAGGTACAGATGAGATCAGTAGTTCTGTCCTCCAGGGAAGGTGGCTGCACCTCAAAAATTAATGAGTAATTTTTCAAATTGATGTGAGGTAAACTAGTTATTTTCACAATTAAGTGCTTTACCAAGCATTTAGGAAACAGTAGTTTCTCATTGGACAACCAGTTCTGAGGTCCAACTGGAGAAGATACAACGCAAACCCAAGGTTGTATCAAATCTGTGTAACCACTGCGTGAATACCATTGGGACGACATCTCTTTGCAGGGCAGGGAGAGGACATTCCATATTACAAAGGCACTGGAATCCAAGATGAGTAGTTTTCCTGACCATAGTAAATTATTTTGCTTGCTTGCTATAAAGCCGACCTTTAAATTACAAATTGTCTTAATAATTATTAGTTATTTTCTTTCTGAGTCCTGCACTGGTTTATAATAATAATCAATACTTCCCTGTTCCACTGATGAGGAAATGATGAGTCAACACACGAGACTGGCATTGCTACTAACCACAGAGTCAGCAAATACGTGCTAGCCCACTTCTCTCCTAGCCCACCTCCAAGGCAGTCTCTTCTTTCCCTTCCCTCTCTGATGGGGCCACCCCTGGCCAAACTTTCCTTAGCAAAAGGGGGCTCCCTTGTCAGGCTGACTGTGGCTTTTCTTGTGATTATAAGATATGTAATAATACATAGACTTGACAAACCAAACTCACAGCATGCTCTTTGGGCTGAGGCAAGGTTTTATTCCTCAGCCAGCCTTATTGTGTTCTACCAGATAATCAGTGCTTAAATATTGGCTGATCCTGTAATCCTAATGTAAAGTTCCCTTTAAGGCCAGAGGTAACTTTGCCTGCAAAAGATCTGCACTTTTGCCCACAGATAGACATTTTTAATGAATTCCTATAAGTTTTCACAAACTTCATTGCAAACCAGCCTCTTAAAGCATTAACTTCTTACAGCTACTTGTGAGCAGCTTCATACCTTGCAGCCCACAGCATGCTTGTTACACATATCCAAGACAGACACACAGAATGTCCTGCTGCATTTCCTGCAATCACAGATGGAACAGTGCGTCCATACTGGAAACCACTTGAAGTAATTCTACTCCTGCAAGAGTGTAAATAACAGCTTTGTTGCTACTGCTTCCTGTGCTGTTTATGAAAGGAAAGTTATCGTTGTGTTTTGCTTGGATTTTATTTTGGGGTTTTTGTTCATCTATATAGCAAAGAAAACACAAAGTTTAAACTGACCCAATTTGGAGTAGACTCAAAGTTTCAGGTTAAAAAAAACCCCAACACATAGAAAACAAACACAGCCCTGGCAACAGAAATGAAAGGCCAGCTATCCCTGTTACGCTGAAGACATCCACTTTTATTACATTACATATGATACAAGTCCTAGCTGTCAAAATCCTCAGGAGCACCTAAACAGATAATAAACAATCAGTGAAAGACTTATGGCTACATGTTTCTCATAGTATTGAAAATCACCTGGGAACCATATTTTAATGGAAAATACAGCTTGATGGAGACAAGCTTCATAGATTTATGAAGAAAGTGCAGCACAAATCAAGTGGAGGGTTTAGGTTTCCAAAATTATATGGAACTGCTAGAAAATAGCACCCAAAAAA
>VZRQ01001989.1:263584-288584 GCA_013397975.1 Machaerirhynchus nigripectus
AAAAAAAAGGAAGAAAGGACGAAGAAGGGCAAGCAAAGAGGAAAGAAAGAAGTGCCCTTCTAATGATTTATGCTGTAGAGAAGGAATATGCCTACTAGTGATCCTGTTACCTTTACTGCTCTTTGTGATTGTTATTCTTCCCCTAAGAGAGGCGGTCATGTTACACACTGACAGAAAGTTACACCTCTTCAATGTGATTTGTCCACTTAAAACAACATTTATCATGTTGCCAGTTTATAAATCATTTAGGCCAACTAGATTAAGGCTATAGGAAGCCAGCACCCCTAACTGATCCTCATGCCAGATAATTCAGAGACCTGCATTTGTTTACACTAAACCTTATCAGCCAAAATAGTGAGAGTCCGGTGCCAGCTGAACTCTGGTTCCGCCATCTGACTGAGAACACGGGCCTAGGTGCAGTTTTAACACACTGAGAGACAGGCTCCTGCTTTGAATGAAAATGTACCTACATCAGTCCACACCATGCCCGTGTCCTGCAAGGCTTCCTTAACGTGGACAGCTCTTCCTCTTCACTTCGTAGGAGCAGTGTCTCTCCACAGAAATTGGAGACAAGCTGAAGCGGTTGAAGGTTAGCTCACATATTTTATCTGTTTTGTACACAAGGATGTGGAAAATGTCCATTTTTAACCTATGAAAGTATGTTGTCCCCTTGTTGAATACAAGACACAACCCCCACTGTGCTTTTTGCTCTGTGTTGGGCACAGATTCCAGTAAACTGAAATAGTCAAACTTGAAATTGGCCTTTTGTCCTATTAAAACCCTTTGGACACTAAGAGGAGGCTGAAATACCAGCCTGGACACACGATCCAGCCTGCAGCACTGGCTACAGTTACCAGGCACCAGCTCACAGAATCCTTCTCAGACGTGCATGCAACACAACAGCTTGCACACTGAAAGCAGTTCCCAACTGAAACCGGGATTTTAATTTCTCTTTGAATAAAGTCTCCAAGTCCATACTTCTTATGGTGCTGGGAGATTAAAAAAAAATTTAAAAAATTAAAAAGCTAAACATTAAAAAAGGATGAGCTTTGGATCCAGAGGATTTCAAATTAATTGAGAAGGAATTAATAACTTAGGTTTGATGATATTTACATATGAGACCTAGCACAAGGCACAAGGAACTACAGGGAAAATGTTTACCCTAGAGGTGATTTTTTTAAGTCCACAAGGAAAGCTACACTAGTCCGTGTAAAATAACAGCCAGCCAAAGGTCTTCTGCAGGGTCTGGTGAGATGAAGCTCTTCAATGTTTTGTGATTGTTGTTGTTTTTAAAACAACAAACCCTTAGGAAAGCAAATTATTCTTAATCCAAAGTACAGGAACAATATCACCCTATTCACTTAGATGATCCAGGATGCAGACTTAGCACACCATACTCTTCTCCACACAGCATCACAGGCCTCACTTCTGGCTTTAATTAAAGGCACATGGATGGAGGGATCAGATTAAGACATAAAGTAGGTCTTTTCCTGAACCTGATGCATAGCTGTCTTTGACACATCATCCTGGAACAAAAAGTAAGCTTTAATTGCCACAATTACCTTCATAGCCAGGGACTGTGCTATTTTCAATCATCATCATTGCTCTTCCTTGTGCACTTAATTGATTTGAATCCCTCCATTGGTTTGCTCTTTTTTCTCCCTTGGCCTCCCTTTCTCCCTTGGGCATCTTCTAAATTCCAGGTGTGGAATTCAGTCTATGCTCTTCTTGAGAACACCTAAAATTCCCAGCACTTAATGTTAGCATGCACTTTGCTAAGGAGTTTTTCAAAGGTATGGTGATTGTTTCCCAAAGAGATGGCTACACAAAGATTCTTGTCTACCTCTGACAGCCTGTCCTGGAGAGAGGCTAATATTTTAACACTGAGAAAGGTTAAAAGAAGCTGAAAATACACAGCTGGTTTTTCAAAACCAGCTACTGATTTAGGAGCGGCCAGCTCATGATGCCCTGAGTCTGTTTTTCAGAAGTGCTCAGTATAATGTATTTACATATTTTAAAGAATATTGACTATTGACATGGGAATTTGGATATTTATTGTTTGGGTTAAGCTGAAATGAGAGCCGTCCATAAAAATGAAGAGAATGGTAATGAATGAAGAAGGACAACTCATTTCTCTGAAGAGTGAAAGAAACCCAAACAGCTTTATAAGAAAACTTCCCTTCAGTGAGAATGACATTGAAGAGTGGTGGTCTGAGACCTCTAACACCCTAAAAGTTCAGCAAAGGCCTGTCTGCATCACCACAGAGGGAGAAGTGACCAGCTATCAAAAAACATCATGCATAAAGCGTTTAATGTTTTAACATTTTCCATGGATTCTGTTGAACTGGATTTTAGGATGGATGGACGCCTGGTCACTGTACACTCCTGGTGATGGACGGTTGAGAAAGCTGCTGGCAGAATGAACTCAAGCAGACAGGCAAGGACCTGATCTGACATGAATGGAAACCCATTCGTGGGTTCTAGGGGTGAATGTACACCTGATACATGAAAGGAGATACTGAGATGAGGGTAGGGACACAAGTACAGTTCTTCTCCAATAATGACCCTGAGCAGTCACATGCCAGGCGAAAACAGGAGCCACTAGACACCAATTCCTCCAAAATCCAGTTTGGAAACATGAAATGTACAGGTTTCCAGGTTCAGGGCCTTTGTCTGCAATTATTATTTGATATTTCAGGCTATAATCCACTATATTTGTACAGGCCATACAAACACAAGACAAGAACGAGCCCCCTGCACAGCAGTTGATAAAATTGCCTCAGACAGTGGGAGAAGCCATGTCTAGGGAAGGCTTTCCAGGTATATGAAACAAAAAAAACCCCTTGCTAAACAAGGTTGTGGTGTTCAAGCAACTAATTAAGGGATGCACAGCTTCTGTGTAATTCTGTAGAAAACAGGTTGCAGGATTTTTAGAATGTAGAAGAAAAAACTACAGTTCTAATAAATTTTATATCAAAAGCACAACTTCTAAATTTAGAAACCTCTGAATTTAACACATCATCGAAGAACCTCTTGAGCACTGAAGATTTAATGGCACTTTTGACCAGAGCTAGAGCACACAGTAATTTCCACAACGGGAACTTCTTTCTCCCCACTAAATTCCCTCATTGCTCTCCTACAGCACAAGATGCTTCCTCTGTTCCGTACCCAGAACATTGCACGGAGCCAGTGTCTCTGATCCAGTGTGCCACAGCCCAGCCCAGAGGGGCTGCCCTTCGTCTGTACAGATTTGGAACTCTGGCTACACCTTTGAAGCACACAATAGGGGTTACAGAAGTTTTAAAAGTATAAATGAGGGAGAGAAAAGAGAGAGGGCTAAAATTATCAGTACAAGAGCATAATGGAATAACTTTTCTTTTTTTTCCAGGAGAAATCACTGGATTTCTTTTAACAAAGGACTCATGTAATAAGTTAATTAAATAGATGCACTACCTAAGATGTTTAACATTAATTTAAATTCAGCATAACTCCACTGGCTTCATTTACACTTCTCTGTACTTATACGAGCTACGGACAGAATTTAACACTGGAGCTTAATAGCTCAAATTCATTTCAAAGAAACGCCAATATAAACCACCTGCCAAATGCTTAGTCTGCAGGTCTGAGTTTCTCTTGCCTCTCTTCATTATACTCCTACTGGGATTTTTCTTTCATATGGGAGATATTTCTGAACACTGAACCACACTGAATTGTAACACCTTCATCCTCTTATACTCAGTCCAGGACTTGACTCTAGGTTGAAGGAAAGCCCCTCATTAGGGCAACAATTACTAGAGCAAAAATAAATGACCAACAGCAAATGCAATTGCAAGTGAAAGGGGAAGGCACCGTTCCCCTGCCATGACTACTTGTGGTCTGACACTGCTCCCCTGAACCCAAGTGTGTGTCTGCCCCTCCTGCAACTGTGTCTGCGGAGAGCCTGGGCCCTTGGCCTGTGGCTGGAAGGAAATAGAGGTCACTCATCACAGCAAATCTTAAAAACAAGAGTTTGTTATGATCTACTCCATGCAGCACAATGACCCAGGGAAAGGGATGACAAAATCAGATGATTTCTGGTCAGATCCACTAAGAAAAGACGTGGTGTATCAGACATACCAACAGCGGTGACAGTGCTCAGAGAGATGGAATGTGACCAGCAGCACACCAGAACTTGTGTACGAGAGCACAACTTTCCAGATTTTGATTTTTCATGTAATAGGAAAGATTTCTTGTGAAACCTTTTCCATGTGCAATAATTTCCCAAGAGAAATTACTTCTATTAATGGAGACTTTTAAAAAACAAGACTTGGAAAAGCTCTAGGGAATATACACACACTATAGGGAAAATTCCTGCTTGGGAATAGCTATTATTCAGTGACCTCCCAGGTCTTTACCAGCTCCAACTGCATTACTTCTAAGAGCTTGGTACTGAAATGCTGTACAAAGTGACATGAGTTTTTCTACTCATAACTAAGGTAGAAAAAGTATTTTGCAACAGCGTTAACATTAAACAGACTTCACAGAACAAGAAAAAGGGTTTGCTTTGTATCATCTTATTTTCCTGGGAAGTCACTGCTTCTTGGTTTAACAATAGACAAGACTTCTCAGGTGATGGGAGGAATGAAAAACGGGAGCGGTTAAGAACTCCTGATCACAGAGAAGATATTTGAGACAGAGAGCTCGATTAACTGCTAGCTAAGAGGCAGAGGAGAATATCGTTGCTTTTTGCCACTGTGTTTCAGCATAGCAAAGACACACACAAGACCCAATCTTGCATCTGGATCTGGATTTCAGCAGCCACAGCTGGGTAGGACTTGACATTTAATTTTTCAAGGGCTTTTTTGTAATTGGTTAATACTAATACACACCATAATCCCCAGGCTGCCTTAACTGAACTTAGATTTCCAAGAACATCACACAGTTTAAAACGACTGTAACTGCTGTTTTTCTGCTGAAAGAAATGCACACCAAAAATATCATCGTATAATATCGATTCATAACTACATCCTACCTATCCATGCCCCCACGTGAATTTTGTCTTAGCCCTTTCCAGATCAAAGTACACCAGATCAGATTGTATCTGCTATGGCAAAAAGACATGGAAGAAAAACCTTCTGACCTTGCTCTCTTGTGAATGGGATGAGTCCACTCATCTCCACAACACCAGCAGGGATGGAAGAGAGTGAATCCCTTTGATTACTGAGACAAAAATTCACTTGGGTCTTTAATTTCACTTGTGTCTGCACCCAGCACCTGTGCCTGAAAATTTGCTAGACTGGGAGCACTGGTTAGATCCTATTGCAATCAAACCTAAAACCAGGAAGACTCAGCTAAATTCAGATGACAGTTTGAACCTTTCCCTCAAATCCTGAATTCTAGGTCTGAGTATCTGGGTTGGGTTCATGTCTGTTCCAAAAAGATCAGTGTGGGTAAGATGAAATCTAGTGCTTATCCTTCTTTAATAAAATTTGTTTGAACAACCTGAATGTAAATGGACAATTAATGCTCTCCTGCAAGTTAAAGCACTCTTCCAAACTTTTCAGTTTGACCTCCCTAAATGTCAAAGCCTTCTACCTATTTTAGGCCTCTTGGAGATGTGAATGCTGATCATGAACTGATCAGCCAGAGGGCAGAAATAAGTCATGGAGAAGAGCAAAAATTCTTACAATAATTAATTTGAATACAGCCTAAATGTAAACTATAGTGAAGATTTCTGATAGGGAAAAAAGCACCCAAAGAACTGAAGAAACACAAAAATTTTTAATAAATTAGCACTCCACAACTATTCTTCCACACACAAAATCAGGAAAGGATATATTTTTTGATCACTCCAAAGTTCGTCACTGCTAATTTCAAATGAAATGGTGTTGGTTCATTATTAAGACTAATGATCACCAAAATGTGAAAATATCTGAAGACTAGGTTCCTAGCTGAAATTCAACTTTTACCTTAACTCAGCACACCCAATAACATGTTTAAATGCTTCACTGAAAAATAACCTCTGAAAAATACAGTTTTCTATCTGTGATAAGTTTTTGACAAAAAATCTTAAATTTACCTCCAGAAGAAACACAAACAACATTTTCTGAATTGGACATCTCTTTAGCTCCGGCCTCTGTAGAACAGAGAAGATTTTACAATGGCACAGTGTCACTAAAATTGTCCCCTCACAGTTTGAGTCTCATCCCCACAAAGTCTTTTAAGATAAAATCAGTTAAAATGTACGATAAGTATTTAAGTGAATTTAAATAGTCTTATTAGTTTCTGTTCTTAATGAGAATTCAGTTAGCATCAATCTACCCAAGTTCACTGTTTGTTGCTCATCAACCCCAAATTACATGATTTGAGCCAACTAGGGATCAATGTACATGTTTATTTTCCCTTAGGATTTGCTCCCATTTTGCGATGATGAAAGAGCACCAAGATCATTAGAAGGGCTAAAATGAGGGTATTCCAAGAGAACAAGAACAGCCCTCTACTATTAATTTTACTCAGAGTCTCTTAGCACAGTCATAGCCTCTAAACTTAGAGGCACACGCGTATAACCTGGGAAGTCTTCCAGATTTCTTTTTAAGGAGATGAAGTTCTCAACAGTGGCTGCATTAAGAAGGGTGTTTTGGTTTTGCACCATGCCAGCAGCGGTGCTGAGTAGGGCTCTGAGTGCACGCTTGGAGGCTGTGCACTATGCAGCCCTGTCCTGGTGGAGCTACAAAAGCTGTCGCCAGCACCCCGAGTGCGCTGTGCACCCAGGTTTCCCAGCCCTGCTGCACCACGTGTTTGTGCATTGCTCTAGGACAAAACCCATCACAGAGCTGGTCACCTACAGCACAACTCTGATCCAGGATGCCAGCTCTCAATTTCTTTTTTTTTTTTTTTTTTGAGAAAGCACAGCTTTTCTTGATAGTTATTTCAGCTATTTTGACTGTGAAAATCTTCCTCAAAATACATATTTATTACATGAAGGCATGTTCATTGCTAAATACAAAACCTAAAGAAACTCCAATATTTCCCAATACCTACTCATCCACAGACCAGAAGTATTTAGTCAATGTGCTAATGCCACAGCCTGAAATCGTTTTTCCTCCCTCAATTTACAAAATTCTCATTAGTTCTTCTCAAGTGCCCAGTCCACCAGCTTTCTGTACCATAACTGTTACGAGATATTTCAACAAACTGGGAATATATTAAGTAAATAAATAATAATTATAAAAATCCATGATACCATATCAAACAAATTAGGGTAACCAGAAATCTCTGCACCTTAGGATTGTACCCTTTCTAACTGATGATGGAGACAGAAAGAATAAAGATCAACATGAGGGCTAAACTGAGAATATTACAGAAGAACAAGAAAACCTCACCTGCTGAATTATTTTATTGACTTACATGAAGTTGCAGACATTTGCACAGGTAAAGACTGCTTCACTCAGCTAAACTAGCAAAGACCATCACACCAAATGCAATGTCAAAATACAATATTCAGTGCATATACTGCATTTGCTTATGTCAGATTTGAGAATGTCTCCATTTCAAAATGTGAAGAAGATATCACTGAATTGTCAAGGTGTTGCAGAACTCAGGAATCTTGCCACTTGTTCACAGTGGAGTGTTTGGGATTAAAACATTTCTTGTGAATAAATTAATGAAGTAATATAAAAATTGACAGCTCAGCTATAACATCTGCTCATCCATTAAAAAGTCACTCCACCCAGCTGAGTGGGTGAAGTAAATATTACAAGGTTGAATTACTGTAGGTACTGATGGAAATATGAGCTTTTTAATCAGCATAATTTCAAAATAAATTCCTAAGTAATAAAAAATTAAAACACATGTGCTATAACAAGTGGAGTGAGATGATCTGGGTTAATCAGCCATGGCTGTACTCTTAAGTGGGCCTGCCCCATTAGTGCCTAATGTTCTTCCCTCCCACCTGCAAAGAAACCCATAGCAACTCACGTAGAAATCTGGCTTATTCAACTGCTTTTTGAGCCAGGATCCAAATGTATTAGAAATTATCTGAAAAATTTCAGCCTGTATCAAGCCATTTCACTTTTCAACAAAGCTCTCACAAATGACACAACACTGGGCGGGAGGGAGCCATCAAACGTTTGAAAAAATATCTGAAAAGAATCTGAAATGGAGAAGATCTCATCAAGGAAGCTCAGCCTGCTACTAGCACCGGACATAAATGCCAACTCAACAGAAAGAAGCACCAGATGAACTTTAAGCAGAGATTTCAAGACATCAGGTGTCCAAAAGCAAAACACCCCATCTTTACTGACATATAAAAGCAGAGGGAAAACTGGTAAGAAGTCAGAATTTCAAATGTACAGGTGCCATGTGAAGACATAAGTGCTGTGCAACTGCAAGGGCTAGTTTAAGACTAAGTCCAATCTAAACAAGAAAACCATAAAAAGACACAAACGCAGTGGTTTGTTGTGCATCTCCCTCCTTCAAAGGAGTGTTCTGTGAATCTGTCTGTTTACCTAATGGTTACAGGTGTCAGATGTAAATGCTGTTCTGACCCTAGTGCACATAAACACTTTAATAATAACAACATTTCTCTGTCATAACCACATCAGAGCTGCAAATGTCCATGCATACACATCTTACACCAGGGCTATTCACCTGCAGCAGCATTACAGTGCAAATTGGTTGACCTATGTATGTAATTTTACTATCTTCACAGGGCTGCATTCTCTTCTCACTGATACGCTCAGTGATTATTTCTTGTCTTTATCTTTTGTGCTTGTTTGTTTGTTTATTTAGCGGTAGCAATGTAGTGACCATGACAAATAGCTTGGAGGATTCCAAACAGTTGCGGTTTTTCTCCTTTAGCAGCTTTATAGCAACTCTTTATCAGCAGCTTCTTCATTCCTGTGCCTTGAGAACACTCCCATTGCTTTGGGGTTTTTTCTTCCACTGATACATGTGTATCACTCACCCCAGCACTACTCCAGTCCCTTGATGGATCTGCTCAGGGGCTGCCTGAGAGCACATCTGCCAACGGGAGTGGCTGCAGTGGCCTGTTAAGGGCTACTCTCCTTTTCTTTCATTTACAATTAACTCCTGGTGATGTGTTTTAAGAATGAAGCTCTGGGAAGACCACTCAAAGGAGTTCAGGCAGGATAACACCCTCTGCAAAGATGCTCCAAATGTCCTTAGAGGCTGCTAACATAAATCTACATGCTGCTGTCAGGGTACTCCTGCATTTTGGCTCTCCTAGGCATCAGTTTTTCCATGAGGAAAGTCCCTTGCCTCTCTAACTGACAGGAGGAGAAAAACAAAAGACAACCAAACAACAATAACAAAACACGTTCACAGGGCAGGGAATAGTGTGTGGGGGTGGGGGGGTAAGCATTTTGATTTAGTTTAAGAAGACCTTACGAAGGCATGGAAGCAGCTACACAAATTATGTTTAACACTGCAGCTTCATGTGTATTCAGAAGCCAGCCTAAAGTTAATATAGTGTATTTTCAAAGTTACTATACAGTGCATGTTTAGAACTCCAAATGGAAGCCATTCCCTTTGCTCAGCATGTGAGATAAACATGTTAATTTAGAGATTTGTTTATATTCTGAGCAGGTAAGAAGAAAACAACATGCCTTCTGCAGTTCAAGGATTTTATTTCTAAAGTGGCTTACAGTACTCTGGTATATTTACATTTTTAACTCTTGTGCATTCCGCAAGTAGCAGGAGTTGTTCTGTTAAAGACTTTTGGTAAAATAGAAAAGCATTTCTACAGTTATTAGACTTGTTTAGATCATCTTACTAAATTCAGAAATCACAATTCACTTGCAAACAACTATGTTTCCCAAAATCCATATGCACTAAGGTTTTGTTGATAGGCAAAGTCTAAATAGCAGAACTCTAACTTCTGATTTTACAAAACCTCCTTTGAGCATAGTATGGTTTTCAGCAAAGGCACATTTAACAACTACCTTTAGCCATGGTGGAGGTCTCCAGACAACTGCCCCATTAAATGGTAAATAATGACAAGAAAACAATTTCTCAATTAATACAACTGTAAACTGCTAGCTAGGTCAGAATCCAAGGTTGCCGAGTGACGCTGAGCCACATCAGCAAGTGCAAACAGGTTATGGAAGAGATGCAGCCTTGCACTGTGGAGGGCACCTCGGTTGGGTTTCATATGTATTCTTCACAATTCTTACAAGGGATGGTTCCAGCTCAGGAACAAAACCAGTGTTGCTCCAAGGGTATTGTATGTAAAGATTAACAGTGTCAAATGGTGACAGCACTATCGTAAATTCCAAGCACACAAAAACTAAGATGTTAAATCCTATCTCTATAACTTCTGTTCCTCTCAATGCGAAATTCAGAAGGTGTTGAATGGAAGTGATCACAGAAAGTAGTAGCTTGATTGATAAAGTCCCTATCTGGTCATTTACGATCTGGCTGAAGGAGAAGCAGCTTTTGCCAGACAGAAAAGCAATTAATCTGCAAACAAGCCGAGGAACAGCAGGGCTGTGCATTGGAGTCTCAGGCTGCTGGGAGCTCATGAGAGGAGATAAGACTGCAGCCTGCTATTTATTGTACATTTTAATTAAGTGCTTGTTAACGGCAGTTATCTTAACAGTCATAAAATTACTGTTGTAATGCATTTTGTTTGAGAAAAAAAAAATGGAGGGAGCCGAAGGACTTTATGAAAGCAGTCACAGATTGCTTTCACTTTAAATCAAAGAATAAATTCTGAAGAGGAGGGATGTTGCAATGATCTAAGCCGAGCCACTAATGGTTATTTAATGTGGCCATCAGTGTTTGTAAGTCCCTAGCATACGGAACATACACAATAGCCTCCAAACCCTCTTTAACACTTATTTGAGATGACAGGAAAAATGAAACCGTTTGTGCTTTCAATGGAAAAGCAATCATTGGTACATTATATTCTGCTTGCCCTATCATGCTAATGCATGGTAAAAATGTCACCAAATGTATTTAAGGACCTGATGGAGTGTTGCTGTTTGATTCCTGTTACTGGGCTGATTAATAAAAATCTTCAATTTGTATGTAAATGCAGTGGGGTTTCATATCATCCGCATACCTGCACCTGGAGAAAATAATAAACTGAAGTTTAATGCAGCAATTATAAGCATTTATGGAACTCTTTAAAGAGGCTGCCTGCCTCCTCTGACCATCAAGATGAGATATTCACAGAGGAATATTACTGATGCTCAGACAAGCAGGGCTGCAGATGGTCCCCAGTGCAAATGCTGCCAATGCAGATTAACTCACTGATTCATACTCACTTTGGTACAACAATGTAAGCTACTTATTGTTAGACAAAAGTGTCATATTTTTCCCTATATCTGAAATAAAATCAAATTGAACTGTTCTTTGGAGTAGTCGGAAGGGTGGTAATTAACATTTCAAATGAGGACTGTTTGCATCATTTACACTTTTCCTGACATCACTTAATTCCCCTGTGCATATGTTCCCATGACAACATCATCACCACAGATAAAAATTGCATTGGTACAACAGAAACTCTTCAAGATATATGACAACAGCTGTTTGTTTATTTTTTAAAAATCCCTCTAATGATCTTCAGACTTTTAACCAGCGACCCCCTAATGGCTGGTCCTTAATAAAACAAAGTATGCAGCTATTTGCATCTTCACAGATGGATATTGGAAAGGGTTTGTGGTTTGGGTACTAATAGAATAATAAGTACCATGTATCGGATATGGTCATGTGGAGGAATACATTACAACATACGCAGATACCGGCTTTGATGTATGCCCATGCACAAGCTCTGCTCACACAGCAATCCTTGATTAAGTGCATGCGACATAGATGTTCTTAGTTTGTTGTAACCATTTGCTAATTTGCATTTGCAAATTTCAGTGAGTGTGCTCCAAATGAAAAACAAACATATTCAACTGAAATCCCTGTGAGACACTCCACTAGTAAAATATTGTTCTATTGTTTCAACGCTGTATTTTTACTGGAGTGCAGTTCTTCACTATTAGCAGGGTACCAATGTGTTTTAATGACTGTGATGCTTCTCACAGATTACAGCCAAAGAATGAAATCAATGAGCTACCAAAAGCACAGCTATAATTAGTCTTTCATTTAATAGTCTCAGACAAGGCTTTAACTTATCCTATCCACAACTAAGTGCTCTGTTGACACTGAAGAGCTGTTTTTATGCTACTTCCCAGGGTGCATGATCAAGCCACTCTCCTTAAGGAAGTTAAGTGGAAGATCACCCGCTTTTTTTTTCAAACCAGCCTCCAGCTTGTCACCAAACAATAGTTTTCAGGCCCAGCTGTGGCACATTTAGCTGGCACACAGCATGAACTGCCTGAAAAGCTGCTCCCTGCTCCTCTGAGGTAAAGGCAAATGAATATCCTGCTCAGGGAGTCCTCCAGTATTTGACCAAAAAGCACACCAGGAGTCACTTTTGGGCATGCTTTTTCACAAGTAACTGCTCTAGAAGCAGCTTTTTAGCATGTGCATTGGCAAACTGAATACATCCTTTGCAAGAATGCCTCTCCCTCCAGGTGTAGCTCTAAATCCAGATTCCAAGCAATTTTGTCACTGCCAAGAGAGGCATTGGTGTTAGAGGTCTCCAGACTGAAAGAGAAGTCAGAATCCATTCTGAGGGAGGGGAACTTGGCAATTACCCGCCAAACCCTTGTTTATTTTGCCACCCTAAATAGCAAGTGTAGCTTCAGACAGTCAGCAGCACAATAGCATCGTGCTGCAGAGGAAGAGCTCTGCCACCGAGATGCTTCACAGAGCCATCAGTCACTATATTCACTGCTCAGAGACATGTCAGACAATGGCAGAAGCTAACCAGAAGGCCAGTGAAAGCAGCCCCAATTTCCTGACATGCTCACAAATATTGTCTGCTTTTTAGCCAGTGTTCCATTCAACCTGGTAAAAATAAAAATAAAAAAATTTTCTATTGCACCTGCAGCCAGTGAACTTGCAAGAATTCTACTCCTGCTATGGTTTGATGTGTCTTAGTACATACAAGTGCCATTGTTCCTACACACCACTCTGCTCATCCTGTGCCATTCTGGAAGGATGAGGGAGGAAGATGAAGCACCATCATCACCAGATTGACACAGCAACTAAGATGATGAGTTGTATCATCAATGTTTGAGCTGAACTCCATCAAAATAAATGGGAACTCTATTCTTATTGCCAGTAGAGTTTGGATTAGAAACCTGAGATCTCAACCAACTCCACCTGAGCAGTTCTGCCTATCTCTTAGGGAGAAATCACCCTGGTACCAGTGCTCTGCTAGTGGACTCGCCTTGCACACCCCTGCACAGAGGGCTGGTACTACAGACCCGTGGGGCTGGCAGGAGCAAAACCAGTGATAGTCCACTTTGTGTCTTCTCAACAGGACTGGCAACTAAATTCAGATAATAAAGTCTTTATTGACAGTGAAAACACAAGGAACTTAAAACTTGCCACCCAGCTTTCAGATCCCACACAGGCTCTGAAGCAATCACTAAAAAAATGCCATCAATACTGAAAGATAAATATCTGTACAGAAAAAAAAATTGTCCATAGATAATGTACTTAGATATGCTTTGAATACTTAAAAACCCCACCCCGACTTATAAAATACTGGATTCCTGCAGATTTTCTGGACTCTAAGACAGTAAGTCCATTTTGTAATCATCACTTATATTCTACTGTCCTCTTCACAGCTCACTACCGCTAAGGCCACTCACACATCTGCATGCTCATCTAGTTGTATTTGTTAGAGCAGGTATTTGTAACCCGGTGTAGTACAAGCTGTAGTGTTGATATAGTAACAGCAGCGTAAACATGCCCTACTTCTGTACAACGCAGGGCTGGCCTACATGGCAGTGTGACTGTATAATGAGCTGCAGCATTCAGGTGTACTATTAACACCACGCTAATTACTGCATGTTCGTGTGAGGTGAGAGAGCTTACTCTTATGCAAAACACAGCAAACCACCTCACACAAATGCACTTGTACATCTAGTAGCCCTACCAGTAAAACAAATTAAACGTGCTTGGGAACACTGCAGGGCACAGAGCTCACATCCCTGCACCACCAGGGTCAGCTGCTGCCTGCAAACCCCATCTTGCCCCAGCTCCCAGCCACAAGCAGAGGGCTTCAGCACAGGGCAGCTGGCAGCGGTGAAAAGCCCATCAAGAACCCTGCTGAGAACTTCCCAGCGTGGCTTTCCACGTGCCAGTTCTCGGGAATGCTCTACGGCCTTGTTTAATTTCCTGCTCTAAATGCACCCGTCGTGTCTGTGTGGGGGAGCAGGGTGAGCACCAAACCTATTTGGCAGTCACTCTTCCATGGAGGTAAGCATTTTCCACTCCTGGGTGTGAGAAACATCAGCACATTTGTATCAAATTAATTATCAGCAGAGTTAAAAGCAGCAAAACTGTTTAGACAGGGCTTTAAACCTCTTCTATTCTCCATTTGGAAACTTGGTTTTACTGTTCTTCTACACCCTGTTCAATGGCTTCATGTATCATTCCCTGTTGAAGTCCAGGCCTCCACATGGCTTGGTGGAAAAGAACAGGTCTTATTACTCAGAGTTTTATTTTAGTTTTAAATGACCACTGTAAGGATAAATTGCCTTGAAAAATACCTCCAAATCATTAGAAATACTTCCTAACCTTGCCATAAAGATTTCTTTTACCGCTGTGACCTTAATGAAAATGTTTCCCTTAAGAATTGTGGAGAGTTTTATGAGAAAGCAACAACAAAACAGTGAGAAACCTTGGCAACATCGAGGGGGAAAAAGATCAATAAAAAGAAAAAAACCCCAAACAAATAAAATAATCTCTCAGAAAAAAGGCCAATACCAACTTTTAAGATGACCAAAGTCTAATATCCTCTCATTTGTAAGTTTAATTTGTTTTCTGTACTATTTTTATCTGACTGAACTGCTATTATGTGAGGTACAGAAAAAAGGTCTTTTACTTAGAAGAATTCTTGACTAGCTTTCTCCTAAATATGATATTCTTGGGAAAACAGGATATCACTTTAATAGATGGAAAGAACAGTCCACAGCCACAATACACAAAACCTGATCTACAGCCTTAGCTAACCCACTGCTTCACACATGCCCAGTTTTAAGAATGTGACGTATTCCCGAAAAGCCACTGACTGCCATCAGACACCTCAATGGACCTGAATGTGAAGCATCAGTTGGGCACGCTGCCAAACCTATGCACTACCGTACCATAAAAAACCCTCAACCTACCTCCAAAAAAAAAGCGTAAATACAGTGTCCAAGGGAACAGCAATAAAGGCATATCCCTAAGATGGTGAGAAGCTATCACAGCCACTCACAGCCAGAGAACATTCTGGAGAAAACCTGATCTCCCTGATACCCACAGCTCTTCTGTGCTCTGTTCTAGAGGACCAAGAGTTCTCTCGGTGGGCACACTTTGTCTATTGAAATCAAAGCCTGACATCCCTAAAAACCGACATTTTATACGATATAATCTTAAATTAGATAATTCCATTAAAAATAATTGCTCTTCCTTTAAGGCAAATAGCTGCTATTTTGCTAAAGTAGAGGCTGCATTCAAAAACACCACCACACAACATCAAGGTCCTTCTAGTTAGGGCTGAGTAAGCAGTCTCTCAGGAGGGCCCTCACAGGTCTGTGGTCTTCCAAAGGACTCACACGGGTCCGTGATCCCAGCTCAGACATATCCCAGGGGCTGAAGGAGCTGGCTGACTTCAGTGTAAGGCTACAGAAACAACCTTCAAGCTGCCACTCTAGGCTGGCCTGCATCTTCCCTGCTAAGAAACTATTTGTGACGTAAGGTCTGGAAAGGGAAGGGTCAAATGAAAACATTTGTGGTTTTGGTGCATTTCCCACATTCATTCAAACACTTGTATTTCATTAAGTATTATGATTGGATGTTTGGATTTTCAGAAAAAATCCCAATGTTTCCAATTAAATTTTGTTAAGATTTCTATTTAGTGGAAAAGCTTTTTCTCCCTCTCAAAAACTAAACTCTTCTGTGCAAAAAATTCCCAGCCTTAAGTTGACTGACAGTTCTGGAAGGGACAGAGAAACACGTTCACAGTTCTTTCACCAGCTGATGCATTGAGTCTTTAACAGGTCTGAGACCATATAGATGTTTGTAATGGAAGCTACAGAACTGAATAAAACAAAGTCTTACCTTTTTATCTCCTAACATGCACACTTTTAGGAGATATCTATCCATCTGCATTTCACATATCTCTGAAGAAAAGTATTCTATTTCTGTGCAGAAGAGTACTTTCAAAGTTCAGTACAATGACTGATATTTTTTCAGAGATCCTAAAATATGCTGCAGACTTTACAGACAGGGCTGTATAAACAGGGAACATTTCATCAACCTCTGAATTCAGGTATCTCAAACATGGAAGACAGCAACCATTTTCTATGGCACCACAATACCCATATATCAGTTGAGGATATTAAAAAAAAGAAACAGAAAAAAACAACAGGGAAAAAAAAGTAACTAACTTAACCTAATCAAACTCTAGCCAATGCAACAAACGTGCATACCTTCTTCAGCTAGAAGTACATACATTTCTTTAGTGAAATGGCCACAATCTCAACACTCCATGTCACTGAGAAATTTATCATTCCTCCATCTGGTGTCCCTCCTCGTTCCCATCACTAGCTATTACATTGATTCAGCAACTGACTCCAAGGGAAAAATACCACTCACTAATTACCATAGAGTGGTGTTCATTCAGCACTTCAGTTTTCCTTGGAGGCTTCTTACCCAAACATTAACCCTCAACCAAACCAACCTCAGCTGTTTCAACATTCTCTTTTTCTTTTTTTTAAATATGTATCTGAAACAGAAGAACCAGACCAGTTGCAGTCAGACTTCTTGGCAATTTAACATTTTTAACCAAAGTAATTTATAAATTATGCCAGTGGAATATTTATTTATATGAAGAATTTTGTGGGTTATTTTAAAGGTGGGATTAGAACTGCTTTTATATAGTAAGTGACTGAAAAATCTCTAAATGTTGTCTTGTATAAACTTCACACTAGCGGCAATGCTACAGAACAATTTTGCTTTTGTCGAAGACGTATGTACATTTTAATTGAATACTTTAATTATGAAACAGTTGCTTATATTGCTATGCGAACTGAAAATGGTTTGGGTGTTAGCTTTTTTTTGATCTGTTCTAATATAAAAGATAGTGTAGTTCAAACATAACAAAACCAGAGTGTTCTTCTCTCTGCAGTAAGAGGGGAAAGACACACAGCAGGAACTAAAGGAGAACTTGAAAGGCTCCGTGCTGGCCGCCTATCAGGGTCCCCAGTATTTGCATACCAAAGGTAGCAGACATCTGGGGGAGAGTCTGTGCGGTGCCTCACTGCCTCTTCTGCGGGCCTGTGCCGAGGGAATTCCGCCCCAGCCAGAAATGGGGCTTCCAGCCCTTTCATGCTGCTCTGGCCTGTTTACCTACCATAACGGGGTCAGAGCACAGGAAGAGATCTTAACCCCACGTTTGAGGCAGAGAATGCTGCAAACCCGAGGACCTGGCCACATGTGGGATTCAGTTATCGGCAGCAGCTCTGCCAACCAGCGCGAACGTAAACCCCAAATGTAGGGCAAAAAACTTCTGCTTGAATCCTGCTTAGGGACTGAAGTCACTTTGGAGAAGTGCTCTGGGACATTATAACAGGCATCACAGAAATGCTAAGTACTCTTTTTCCAGGTTATTTTTAGAAAATTACTGAAGAGCAAGATGTTACACCTCTGCCATGTGCATTGTATTTTCCATAGTTGCATCAATGTCATAGTCAGGTAAGAATGGTCACACATAAAGATACACTCTCAGAGTGAACACCACACTATTTTTTAATTTTCTGGACATTCTTTGGAGATGCTTCCCCCCTTCCCCAGCTGACCATTGAATCACTGCACAGCCTTACAGTGCTTTGCTGTGCTTGGACATCCTCCAACTCTGGACACTCCAGAGTGAAAAGTCAAGTAGAGAAAGGAGAACACAATGATGAAGGCACTGAGAGGAAGGAAACTATCAAATATCACAGTCCCAACAAGCCATTGCTTTTCTCTGGGATCAGCTAGAGGGTTAGTAATGTGCTTCTAAACTCCATGCATAACAAAAGTAGCAAATTACTAACAAATTAGTAAAAGTAGTAAAACGGTGACTACCAAATGAAATCCTTGCAAGCACAAGTTTGAATATTTCACTCTAAAGCTCAAAGGATGCACTAAACAACAGTTTTTTAAAACGCTGTTTTGCACAGACTGACAAGAATTGTGACTAGATACGTAATACTGGGGGGTTGGAGTGGGAAAACGTACTATTTTAAACCACAGCATTTCAGCAGGAGAGCTGGCCAAGTACTACATAATTTGAAAATTTTAAAGGGAAATATCTTGATAAAATTTACCTGCTGGAAAACCAGTTTAAAAATTCTGTGTATGTTTTTTAAAGGAACCCCAGCTCCAGTGCATCGAGTAGCATGTCTTAGTGAAATTAAGCACTCCTGGTTTTCAGCCAACAATTAATCAGGTTATGTTTGATACCTCTTAATAGAAAAGAACAATTGCTACTAAAGGAACATAGCAATTAAGTCACTAGGGCTAAATTGCCACATCCTTACAGTTGGCTTCAGGATTGGGTTTTCTGTGATGCAATCTCCACCAAAATTTCTTCACAAAGATTCTCTTGCAATGTGTCACGGTGGAAGAAGGCAAAAGCTCACCACCTCTGTTCAAAAGCTGCACCTAATCCTGGAGAAACCTTGAGATTTCTGGAGGTCAGAGCTCTCTTTTCAGAGGCTCCACCAGAGCCATCTTTGGCATGATTTCCCTGTTTCTCTTCAAACAGAAGATCCCTACAAAAACTAGTGTAGTTTGAAAACTTACCACCTTTTCATTAAAATTTTCTAAAAAGAAGGTGTACTTTATTCACCTCTCAGTTCTATCCCCAAGCTAAATTCAGAAGCACATAGGGTAGAAGCTTCCACAGCAAGTGATCGAGGTGAGTATCACAACCAAAGGACACCCGTTGCTGTTCTGAAAGCAAGCGTTGAGATCTCCATGTAGATGCACAGATCTCAGAAGCATGATCTGGCCCCCGGACAGGATAGGTTTCCTATAAAGAACAGTGTTACTGTAATCCCTCTCTTGTCATGAAATATTCAATTTTCTTTTTCATTCTTACAAAATAAAATGCTAAATTACCTAGTTTAGTAGGTCAATGTCAAAACTTATGATGAAAAAGAATCTTCCTAAGAGAGTTTCTTAAAACCTGTATAATCAGGTTGGTAATGCTGCCCACAGGGAAAACCCATTAGCAGAAATCTCTAACACATTTCAAAAAGCTAAATCTAAGTGGATTGTGGGTATGCCTGTTTGCTGCATTGCAAGCAGCCCAACTCATCTGAAAGCATTGCTACATCTCAGTGCACTGGTTTCCCTCTGCACATACTTGTAGAAATCTGGTAGTGCAGACAGGCAGATTTCACGAAGATGAGGAAAGTAGATTTCATCTTCCTCACACAGCTGGAAGATATTTTGTGGCTGATTTCAAGGGTTAAACTCCACTCCTGAACTTCAATGCTCAGAAATTCTATGCACTCTCTTTTTAGAGTACTCTTCCTTCCTTCCTATCTGCTAACACAATAGGGAAAGCTTTGTTATCATTAATCATCTTCAGAGCCCTGGGGATTCTCTGAGTACTAGAGCTGCTGCAGCCTCCCTGGAAAAACTCACAGAGACGTGCACCAAAGTTTCTGTCAGAGTTCACTCATGCAGATTTTCATTAATAACTGCATTTACAAGCTGGGAACATGGTTAATGCTTCATCTGGAGTCAAAGAAGCTAAATCTTTGATAATTATCACCAGAATCAATATTTTTAAATAAAGTATTTGAACATTTTCTGCCACAAGGATCTGTAATCTGAAGGTAGGAAAGAGACAGATTTTTCAGCATAAAACCAAGTAATGTTTTACACTGCACACGACATCACTAGGTATTAGGAAAGGTAAGATAAGCATTGTAAATAGAGATGGAAATGTATCAAAAATTACACACTTTAGAGAGACAATGATTGTGCCTTAACAAAGAACAATTTACCCAGACTAAACACCTTAAACAGCAGGCACTGTATGAGTTTAGCAGCAATTATTTGACTAATTCATCTTGTCAGCCTCCTAACAAATAGCCCCAAAAAAAAGCAGCCTGGCTTGTAATTTCTGGAGACTTTGAAGGAAAAGGATATCCTGTAGAAATTAAAGAAAAGCAACATGGCTGAGAAAACATTTGTAAATAAGTCATCAACATTCTGATTAGATCTCTAACTCCTTGATCTAAATTTCTTGGGTTTTTTCATGCATTCTGCTACATAAAACTATTTTAAAAAATAAATTAAGTGCAGGAATAAACAAAGACAAAAATGTAGTCCTGATTTCTCAAAGTCTTTTTATCTGCAGGTGCAAATTTTGCACTTATTTATAGCTGTTTCCTCAACTTACTACCCACTCTTCTTAGCAGTATAGTGCCAGCAATAATACACCCAATCCTCTGTCTGAAGCTGAAAGATACAATGCTCAGATGTGGAGAAGTGAGTTTTTAAAACTCTTCAGACAACACTTATGAATTCCACAAACAATCCAGCAACACAATTCTGTAACTAAAAATAAACAGCTTCTGATTGAGCCCAGTTTCAGCATCCCCAGTGCCATAGAGACTTACAGGGCATTTGTGCCTAAAACTATGTGAACACTAAGTAGTTGTGCAAGTGCATGACAAGATAAATGTCCCTACCAATCCACAAAATGATTGTTTTTATGCATAATTGCAGTAACTACACATGCAGGTTAGGTCCATAGCATTGATTTTACTTGCCTATCCTTGTGCTACTACAATACTGATGATTTGAAACTAATTTATTCTTATTGTTCATACAGTTAACAAGCTGCTGTGTTTGTAAACAGAGGCCTGTGAGCTAAAACTTGGTGTCTTGCTCCACAGAAATTGCAATCTAAACAAAATACCTCTGCACTGGAGAGTAGATTCGTGGCCACTCCACTGAGAAACAGAAGGGAAGAAACAAGAACAAGCAACGAGATGACAGGAACAGTAAGGCAGAGGGATTGGGCAGAGTGCTACAGAAATAACCCAGCACATCACACAACAGCTCACAGCAGTGAACAGTGTGACAATGGGCACGTTTTACTTTAGATTTCCATTTATTAAAAGGGATTTTCAGTGTTTTCCTACTTCAGAAGAGCATAGAGGACATAAATACTGTAAGGAAGAGGAGGTGGTGAGCAAATTGTGGCACGTAACCACTGTGGTGGTCACTATGGACATATCTAAGGTAGATTGAGATAGATTAGGACAAGACATCTGACTAGGATGCAATAGGAGATGCTAAATAAGTGAGAAATCATCCCCTTTAACCCTAGACTATGTTCCCTCACTTAATGAAACCTCTTTCCAAAGGAAACAGGCTACAAGGCATGTTTATGACACAGTACTCTGGAGCAGGCACATCTGAAAAGGGTGGTCTCATCAAGCACAGCGTCGTCACCCAGGCATCTTTTATCCGTCAGCCACCATGTTTTGGAGCTGTTCACTGAGATGCTTTATCCCATCATTTAAATGCTACTTTAGACAACATTTTCCCCCTCCTTTTGATTGATGTCCAGCCCAGCACATTATCCTTTCCTTTAAATTGATGTCACTTTCTTTAAGAGCCTAAGCATTATTCTAAACTGTGTTTTAATTGCTATTTATACGTCCCTCAAGTGTGCAGAACCATTTATTGTTCAGCAAAGGCCAGGACATTTTATAAATAAAATCCTCACTTGCTACTGAGAATGATAATATTAGCTGACAGCATCTGGATGCACTTTCAAAGCAAAGATTTTACTTTTGCAAGACAAAGCTAAAAACACAGATGGCATAAGCTGGTGGGAAACCTGCAGAAAGCTTTTTTAACCCCCGTTCTTCGAATACCATCATAAGTTGGTGAGTAGGAGGAAAGTTAAAGCTTACATACATCCCAGCATGCCAACCCATGTCCTACTGAGATACTTGACTGTCTATTGCTTCTAAGCAGCTGGAAAAATGTCAAACTGTCATCACTGATTAAAATGGGATTTTATAGAAAGAATCATACATATTGTCAGAATTTTAGAATTATTTTGTATGATGGAAATAAAAAAAATGCTAATTATGCTTTAAAACATATTTTCTTCACATTTCCCTCTGTTTCACACTAGTACTTACTCAAGGTTGTACTTATTCAGTAATTATGGACTTCACCTTGCTTTGGAGAGTTGGGGATTTACCCACCATGATTTTTCACTGAAAAGCCTGTGCTACTCCCAAACAGCCTGGAATTGCACAGATGTCTTCACATCAACACTTCTGCCACTTGCTGTCTCCAGACTCACTCCTGACACTTGAGTGGAGCTGCTGGTGCCTGTGATTTTGATCTCCATGGCTCACCTGCAGTTCCCTGCCTCTCCCTCCCTCAGCTCAGGAAGTAACTAGCTCTGTTGTACAAACACTTTGTTGGAGACAAGAGGACCATGTATCCAGGGACATACTGTATTGGCCTTTACTCTTCAATGCAAACCTTGAAACAGAGAACCCGGAACCTCCTGACTCCCATCTCCTCTTGTTATCATGAGGTCCATCATTATTTGAATTTCCTTAACCTCGAGAGAAAGCTTAAGCATGAAACTCTTTCATCTGAACTCTCTGTTAGGTGGCAAAATTTGCATAATCTCTTCCTATATGTGTGCATAAGCCAAACTTGCCAATATTCATTCAACAAAACCTCCATGAGAACAAGACATAGGAGATACTTGGCACTGAGCATGGAAAGGGAAGATCTGAGAGTCAACAGCAGAGGCAAGAGACAGCACCTGCTCCCAGAGGTGTTACAGAGGGGTACAACTAAACTTTCTGCATTCCAGGATAGTGCTGCACCACCAGCCCAGAACCTGGCTGGCCATGCAGGGGCAACCTGTACTCACCAGTCACACAGGGACAGTCCAAGCGGTGCTCCACACATCCCTGCTGTGGGACTGCCCACCACCAGCCCCTCTCACTGTCAGACTGCTGCCCACAGCAGGTGCCCTGGGTCATGGTGTCTTGTTAAAGGGTTAATCACTTACAGGCTGGTGCTCCTCAGTACCACCAGAGAGTCATCATTAGCCCAGATTGGTAACAAGCTGAACGCACTTGCTGGTACTGCAGAGGCTGTGGCCAGCACCCGCCCTGTCCCTGAGTGACCACGGGCTCTCCCCCCCACCACGGCCTGACCCAGCCCAGGGGGCAGCACCCCTGGGGCAGGGGCTGCTGTGCACAGCACCAGTGTGTCAGGACAGTCTATTCCAACGACAGAGCCTTTGGGCATCACCAGGGCAGGGCCCCACACCACCCCCAACTCAGCCCAGCCTAAAGCACCCAGGGCAGCCACCAGCAACACTGAGGGACTGGGCTGGGCCAGCACTTAAACACCTTGGGTGGGACCAGGTGGAAGCAGAGGACTGTGGAGAGCAGCTCTCTCTGTGTGGGGATTGACTGGCAGCACTGGGGTCACCACGAGCTGGGCATGGCCACAGACCTGCCGAGACATCTGTGAGGTGACCCTGTCCCCAAGGCCACCCCCAGCCCCATGGGATGATTCCATCCCCGGACTCCTGGTATGACTCCAACCCTAGTGCTGTACTCAGCCCTGCAAGTGACCCTGTTCCCAGTGCAGTCCCAAAACTCATGGGGTGAACCAGTCCCCAGTGCAGTCACCAGTCCTGTGGGGTGATTCCTGTCCTCAGCTCTGCAGGGTGGCCCTCACCCACCCTCTGATGCACTCAGGGTTAGGGGTGACCCCAGCCCTGCAGTCCCTGGGGCTCAGGGCTGGCCCCACCTGCCCTGGGTGGGACACCCCCAATGCCAAACTGGGTCACCATCTCGCAGAGCCAGGCCTTGTTCCTCACTGCTCAGCTGAGTGCCCAGATGCCAGGCTAGGACACAAGAGCAGGGGCTGCTTTGCAGTGTTTGGGTTTGGTTTCTTTCCTTTTCCTCTTTCTTTTTTTAATGCAGGTGTAACTGCATCTTGCAGAAAATACACTATAGCCCCCCCAGACAGCCCACAAAGCCAGCCCTGGGGTGAGGTGGGCACCACTGGCCTTGGCTCTGTATGCAGTGTGGACATCGCTGGAAAACACAGTGAAGCAAGTTCAAGCATGATGAGCTGGATACTGAGCCAGGGTTTTCAGATGGCACTTCTGACCTTAAAAACCTGCACCAACTGCCCAGTTTTTCTGCTAAAGCCTGTCCCCTTTGTACTTCCCTAAGCACCCAGTGAACCCATGAGCAGGAGCCCCTCAGGGATGCCGCAGCCAGCTCCTAGATGTCCTGCCAAACTGAGCTGCATCCTCCTGGGGAACATGAAATGGAAGCAAACCTGGATTGCTGGATTCTTCAGTGGCGTTCATGCTGGTACCTCAGGAAGATAATCAGCTCATCTTGGAAAAAATGGGGTTGGCAGGGAACAACAAACAGAGCACCACAAAAATATAAACTCTGTCATACCAATTCCTTGTTCTTTTTAGCCAGTTACTGCATCACTCAGTGTTAGGAAATGGTCTGCATGGGGAAAATAAAGTGACCTTGTTGCAAACCCTTCCAAACAGAATGAAATTATGTAAATACAGTCCTCCACCCAGTGTGCCTGCAACCCTCTGCACCAGTGGTTAAACCTCAGCCAAACGCAGGTCTCTGGAGAAAACAGAAGGTTTAAAAGTTAATTTTTCTCACCTGGACAGCACTGGATTGTTTTTAATCTCTCCTGGGACATACTGCAATCAGGCAAAGGTGCAAAGAGACATAGCTGCAGACTGATCATTTCTCCAAACAAATAATCACAATAAATTCATCAGAGCAAGAACTCTTGAAATACCAGAGGCCTGATGTAAACAAAGAGCTTCCAAATATATCACCTGAAAAGA
>VZRQ01001989.1:304690-414368 GCA_013397975.1 Machaerirhynchus nigripectus
GTCTCCTGGCCAGGGCAGTTGCGGTCCCCGAGAATTACCTTCCTCCAACGGAGATAATTTTTGTTGCTGTTGTTGTCGCTTTTGCGGGAAGGACCCGGCCGCCAGGTCAGGCTCGCTCCGGGGTCAGTGTGTATTTTCTGACGGTCACCTCTGCAGCAGAGCAGTTGTTGTGTCGTATTTGCAACTCGCTGAGAAAAGAGCATAAATCTCGAGGCTTAATTCAGGGATGGGAGGAATAAAACGGGGGCTATAAAGGAACGCTTTTTTTTCTCCCCTTCTCTTTTTAGATCGATCTAGTGCCTTGGAAGTAGAGAAAAAGTTACTAAAGACAGCTTTCCAGCCAGTGCAGAGGCGGTAAGAGATGGCTCCCTCCGTCTCCGCGGGATGTATGGAGGCAGTTGTAAATGGTTAGCTTATTTTCTCCGCTTCTTTAGGTTCCCTTTCCCGGCGGTTTCTTGTTCTTCCTCTGCGTGCGTGGTGGGTTATTCTGACTATATATTTTCTTTGCTGTTCTCCGTTGTGGCCCCCAGGAGCGATTCCCGCGGGCAGGCCGAGCCGCGCTCGGGGGCGGTGCGGCTGCGCGGCTGCGGAGCCCGGGCGCGGGTCGCCCCTAGCCGGGAGCGCATCCCTGAGCCCCCGTAGCGCGGATCACCACCCACCGCTGTCGCTTAGCCGGGGGGAGAGGCACCGCGGCAGCAGAATATAGTAAAATAATAATAATAACAATAATAATAATAATAATAATAATAATAATAAAGAAACAAAAATCCCACCCAGAGTATGGAAGCTGAAGAGGCTGAGCCTTGCCGGCCCGAATTTGCCATAGCAGTCACTCAATTTCAACGAGAAACCAATTACCCTTTTGACTGATTGAAACCACAGGGATTGGGCCCACCGTATTTTCATAGCTAAATACATTTACTAGAAGTCACTCTGACAACTTTTTATATTTATAAATATATTTAAATAATAACAACAACAACAAAACCAGAGCTACCTGCAGTTACAAATATTGTGCCAGCCCAAGCTCACTAGAAATCCTATTAAATATTTTTTTTTCTGTGTCATTTTTTTCCAGGCCCCAGAACCAACTTGACGCCGCTATGGTTCTATCGGCGCTCTCATCATCATAGTTAATTTTTTATTGTTGTTGTAATGATTGTAAAAAATCTCTGTATAGTTACAACTTGTAAGCATGTCCATATATTAAAACTCAAAAGGAAAAAAAATACCCGCTTCTGTACTATCACCTGGGTTAGCTGAGCTGTGAGGTTTTTTCGGAAGTCCAGTGAGAATTAGGTGTTTCCCTTTTTTTTTTTCTTTTGTTGTTGTTGTTGTTTGGTTTTGTACATACCGTAAAAATGTACATATGTGTGAACGAAATTGTACAAGAAAGTATATATTTTTGGCTAATAAATAAACTGTTGCCACTTTGACTACATTCTCGTTTCCCCCCTCTGGAGTTGTTTTCCTCCCTCAGTCCCACCCCCCTCCTCCTCCTCCCCCCCCTCCCGCTCGGTTACTGTTTTTCCGCGGCTGCCGGGAGCGGCTCACGGTCGGGCGGAGCGCGGGCGGAGGGGCCGCAGCGGCCAGGCCGGGGCAGNTCCGCGGGCAGCCCCCGGGGCGGCCGGCCGATGATCCATCGCCCCCGCGGACCGTGTTACCGAGTGCCGCTATTAACCCCCTCCCCGCCCCGCCCCCGCGGAGTGCAGGGCAGCTCGGAGCTGGTGGGCGGTTAATTGAAATGAACCTTCGGGGGTCGGTGGTGCCGCCGCGGGTCGGCAGCGCAGCTGCGTTAGTTCTGCCGCCCCCTCCCCTCCTGCTTTCGCGCATCCAAGGGGTCAGTTTTGGGCTGCTCGCCACAGGCTCTCTGTGCCGCTGAGCGGGCTGCCCAAAGCGGCGGGGCCGGGGCATCCTCCCGATCCCGGGGGTTGGCATTCGGGCGGGAGGTGCCGGCCGGAACGGGGGCACCGAGCAGCGAGATGCGGCGGCGAGCCCCGCGGGGAGCCCCGCTCCGCTTCGGACGGGCGGGCTGTGCGCTCCGCCGCCCCCCGGGCCGGTCCGCCCTCTCCCGGCCCCGGGAGGTGCCCCCGTCTGCGCCTCCGCACCCATCGCCCCGGGAGCCGCCGCCTCCAAAACTTGTAGCTTCGCTTCCCTGGCAAGGTGCTGGAAATCGGCCCAGTCCGGGAAACGTCCCTTCTCGCTCGGAAACCATCCCAGAAGGAATGTTGGTAGGAGGGCGAGGGCTGCTCCCTCCTCCCTTCGCCTTCCCAGCCCGCGGATGGCTGTGCTCATCCCCCCGGCTGACAGGGCAGCTCGGGCAGGTAGAGCTTGTGGGCCGGCTCCCTCCTGCTTTTGTTCCCAGGCTTTTCCTTCTCTGCCGGGGAGATGTATCCCCTACCTGTCCTCTCCTTACAGTCCTGGAAACGGCATAATTATAGTGGTGGTGATTAAATAGCTGGTGCTTTTCTCGTTTTGGTGACAGACCCTGCAGAGGGGGAGGGTGCTCAGAGCTAGGAAGCAAGAGTTAAAATGAAGTTAAAGTACAAACAGAAGCACATAGCTGACATGCTTCAAGTTTAGACAGTACAAGATATGCAAATGCGCAGGGCTGTGCGGTATTGACATTTTGAGGTCATAGTGATAGGAATGTATTATTTATAGGATTGGGTTGCACTAGGCCGATAAACTACACTTTAAATCCTAGGCGTTTGTAAGCGATAAGATTTATATATATATATATATATGTTTACGATCTATGCGTGCGTGTATACACACATTTTATATAGTGTTTTAATGTTTCACAATTAATATTCTTCCGGACCGGTGTTATGGTGGGGAGACCCCTCTCCTGGTGTGTGCCTGCAGCCTCCCCGGGTGCTGTTAGCAATGGCTGGGAGCAGAGGAGGCCAGGGAAGGGACCCGCAGAGTTTGCGGCAGTGTTGTGATCTCTGCTTTTCCCCCCCTGCGTCCTCTTCCTTTCCCCATATGTCCTTTCTGGCCACAGCTCACCCTAGAAACAGCATTTGCCTCTTTGCAGCCCCATGCAGCTCTCTGTCTTTCGGCCAGGAACTGTTCCCACTCTTTCACTCAGACAGGCTCCTGAAATGGGGGAGTCTCTGTGGGTGGGGGGTTAGAAAACAGATCATTTCTCATGTAAATTTTATCCAATCTCTCTGCACTTTGTATCCCTCTTTTTCCTTAGCCAATTCTTGCTGAGGCAAAAAAAAAAAAGGATTAATGGCATCAAAAATGGGAGGGGTGGGGGAGAGAAAGCTAGAGGCAAACTTCCACATCCCCTTCCTCTAGGCATCCTGGTGGGTTTTCCATAGAAACTTTCACACAGTGGCCAGACAGATGCTTAAAGGGGATGGAAAAAAATAATGCAACCATGATGGGAAAACAATTGCATCCCCAGCTTTCTACCTCCATTAAAGACTCCTTTGCCTTTGCACAGAGGCCCTCAGCTCCCTGTGCCCGCAGAGCCCTCTCCCTTCACTCTGACCATGGGGATGCTCCTGCAGCAGCGGTGTGGAAGCCATGGGAAAGCTGCCCCTTTGGCTTCTGGAAGTGAGAACTTGGTTTCCCTGCGGGAGGAAAGCAGCCTTTGTGCCTGCCTGGCTTCCCTAATGTGGAGAAAATTCCCATTAATTTTGTGAGGAAACATTTTGTTATGCGTGTTTCAACAAAACATTAAAAATCCTACGCATTTTTTTTTTTCAGAAATCCCTCTCAGTCTGACAGCCTTGCTGGAGCCCCAGCCAGGCCTGCCTGAGACGGCACAGAGAGGCCTCCCTCTCCCTTCTCCCTCTCTGTTGGCTGCTCTTTTCCTGTCTAATCAATTATCTCCCTAGCTAGTCCTTCTCAAAGGTGAGAGCTCATTATGCATATTCATAAATCACAGCTCCCAGACCTGACACTGATTGATGTAATCATCTCCCGCTCGCTCCCTGTCTGTGCGGGGCCGGCCAGAGGAAACGTCGGCAAGGAGGAGGAGGCAGGAAGCAGTAGAAAGAGATTTCCAACTTGTCAGACCCAGTTCTGGTGGGAGCGGCCGGCCGGGCGTAGCGGGCCATGTCAGGCTCCCCATTCACCGCAGCCAAAGTGCCCATCACGGCCGGAATAAGACAGGAGATAAGCCCTGTGAGCTGGGAAACAGCAGTGAGCCGCCTCCAGCACAGCGAGCTGTTGTACAGGCAAAGTCACAAGAGTAAGGGAAAGATCCAGCACAATTTTCACAATCAGGCATCAGACCATGCATTAAAATACTCTCCCAAATCTTTCGCGTTAGCTGATGCACTCGCTGTTGTTTTCCTTAGATAGTTAAAACTGGTTTATTCCTGTAAGAACAGGTATATGTGGTCTGGATTCTGGTCAGGAGTATTTATACGATATAGAAAATATCTTAAATACTATATCCTCAGTAGTTGTACTGTATTAAAAAAGTAAACTTGTGAACTATGTAAGTTGCTGTTGAAAGGGTTTGGGAGCAGAAGGGCTCCTCCAGCCCGGACTACTAGCTTTCCAGATAGGAACATATATCTCAGCTATGACTGGTTTCCCAGTGTGTACTTCAGCATGGCAGTGTTCAAGATGCTGTTCAGATTATGTGGTTTACCTGTATGGTTAATATTTACACTTTTAAAATACCTCTTTTTATCACTTTGATCAGAACTATCAGTGTATTAAAATAATAATACAAAAATATATGCCCTGGTAATCATAACAAGATACAAATCAAAGGGAGCCCTAATCAAGTACTTTTGAGAGTGTTATCTTCCTTGTTAACAAATGGTAATAAGAAAATTAAGGCTTATAGCTTGCTTGTGTTTTATCTAAGAAAACCAATAAAGATATCAGATGTTCTTTGTTTTATATGTTTGAATGTAAAGCAGAATAATGAAGAACGTGTACCTTCTAAGCCTTCATTTGCTTTATGGGTATTAACCCTTTAGGATGCCAGTGAAATTCTGAATTTGCAGAATGAGGACAAGCCTGTGCTGCCACCCAGGGTTTTGAGGCCCAGCTTTGCTGCAGTCAAGACAACATCTTTTTTTATTAAATGCTGAAATTGGAACAAAGCAACAATGGCCGCTTGCTAGCTGTGCATGTCCAACAGGCCCCTTTACTATTCAGCAAATGGAAGATATTAAACAACATTTTGCTTAAAGGTACACTGAGGCCATTTCCATTAGGACATGGTGTCATTCATTTATTCACATGTTAAGTGGATGTCCTTGTGGCTAATGAGTAATAATCAACAGTGACTCCACTTTATTCCTTTGCTCCCAGCAATGTTAAATACTCTGATGGAGTCTCTTTGCTGACACACTAGAGAATATGGTTAAAAAGTGCTAAAGGACATTTGGAGCATAGAGCAGCCACATACACACATGCTAGAAATAGCACTTTTATTACAGTCTATTCTATTAGGCTTTGTTCCTGTTTAAGGCATGGCACATGGAAACCGCCGATATTTATTTGAAGGTACTTTACACCGTAAAAGCCGGAAACTCTCTCAATTTGAGAGTCAATGTGGTTATTGCCGGGAGATGAGCTCTCGTCCGGCTGGTTTCTGAAAAAAATCAAACTGCACCTTACAATAGCTCTGGATTCTGCACATGACTTCAGATAAATCCTTAGTGGAGGAGTGATTTGGGACAAAACCTTTCCTGCAAAAAACCTAGTTTGACATTTATTTTATAAAATAAAGTAACTCCCCTACCAGCTAATTAATTAATTTTATTACACCAACCACAGCAGCTAAGTAGACTAATAAAATATATTAATCTATATTTTTTCCTTTGCATGATTCCTTACACTGGAGTCTGCAGCTTGGTTGTCTCCCATGTCAATTCCTAAAGTTTGAAAGGTATAAATGAATCATTCTTGGTCCTGATTAAGCTTAAGTTAGAAATAAAATATGTCAATCAATCTAGTTGGAAATGTTCCTGCTGTCTAAGTTGGTTATGCAAAACACTCTAAGGTGTGTAGGCATGCTCAATTAGGTCAAGGGATCTGATGGCACTCCTGGCCATAAATGTGTGTCACTCGGATTCCTCATTATTTTTAGCAGTGGTGAAAATGCATGTCAGTAGGCCAGCTAGCCAGGCTAGAATAAAATTACTTACTGGGTATGCATAAACCTGAGTTTTTAATACATTAGTATTATACTTATTTTCAAGAAAAACAGTGAAAAGAAAATATCTCTCTCTCAAATATATGACTCACTCTATTGGATTTCTCAGCGATCATTAGTATAATTCACACTGGACTTTGCAATACTCAAGATACCTTAGCAATAAAATTTAAGTGCCTAAAAACATAGATGTAATGTGAAATTAGATACAAGGAGTAAAACATTGATTTTCTCTGTTACAGTCTAACTTGCTTCCAAGAAAGATAAAGCTTCACTAGGAGATTAGACCAGCCCCATTCCAAAATAATTTAATGAAAAAGGACACTTGAGATGCCTATTAAACAGCAGCACCAGTGCTGGTCTTCTCAGATGGAGACTTTTGCAAGTGATTCCTGCAGAAGACAATGCCAGAAGTGTTTGCTTGATAGACAGATTTCCTCTGGTGTGCTAAATCATACCCCAATACTAAGAAATGGTTCTGTGCAATTACAGGGGAAAAAAAAATGCCCAGAAAAGAAAATTTCAGTGCTCATTCCTGCCCTCCTGCACCTGGTATAGTTGCTGAGATTACCTGAATTGGCTAAATGACCAGGGTTAAATCCTCTGGTTTTAAACTTTCCATGCTGGTACTTTGAACCACACCAAGATCTTGGGCTTGGGTACAAGAAATGGAACGAGAAACCAGCTAAACAGGAGTCCAGTCTGGTTTTGTTATGCAAAAACCCCAAGCCACCAAATCAAAATGCAGGGAACTGGTAATCTAAAAGAAAAACATTGCTTCCCAGAACTACAGGCAGTATCTCAGGTAAGGCTGGGGCTTCTTAAACAGGGGGCTTAAATATGGTGTTAAAGGTGGCAGTGTTCCTTTAAGAACAGCACCATGCAGCTAATATTTTCTTTACTGCCAATAAAACACAATTAAATCTCATGAATTGATATATTCACTTCAGGAAGAATTCTCATTCTTTTCTTCAGATATCAAAATGGAGCCATCATCAGTCAGTTAGTTAAATAGGGGAATCCGGAGAGTAAGTAAATGGAAGAGCTTTCAAATGCAGGGCTGAAAATGCCCAATGAATGTGTAGGGGCTTCAGTAAAAAGATTTTGACTTGTGTTTTCACCCCTTTCCCACTTTGCTCATTGTTTACTGACACTGCTGTGGACACAGTATTCAGTCCCTGCCCGCCCCAGCCCTGGGATGTAAAAATGTCATCTCTATTGTGCTGCCGGGCTCTCTTTGATGCTGCCGCAGCCCTTTGTATGCCCTTCTCAATCCCTTTATAAGGCTGTCCTGATTGTCCATACTGAACATCGCCACAAAAGCTTGTCTTATTGAGAAAATAAAAAAGTCAGAGAGGGGCCAAATGACGGGAGATTGGGCCTTTGCTGTAAAAGACCTGCTATTCACATTCAGCAGTCATTTTTTCGTCAAGGAATTGCAAAGTTGGGACTGCGACCGTGCCAGCAAAGCCATTTTAGACACTTTCTTATTAAATTTTTATCTAGAATTACTTTTATAATTAAGTTTTTTTTTCTTTTTAATTGCTCATGTAATAGTGAGGACAAACATTAAAACCTAGGAGTAATTGTGGAGGGTATTTTCACCTTTTCGAAGAAAAAATAGCGTGTAACTCTAATGTGCATGATTCATCTGGGAAGTTTAGACAGACAGATTGTATGGAAATTCAACTACATATAAACTACAGAAAAGGCTTCTTGTGATAACAAAACAAGTCAGAAACAGACCCCATCTCCCCCTGCTACGTAGGAGTGCACACATTTGCAAACCAGAACCAGAGACTGAAGGTTTAAATTGTCAGTCTGAAAAACCTCTACCCGTTGTTGTTCCACCTAATGCTATCCTAACTTGTACCGAGTGTCTGTGGGCAGGATGGAGACAAAGGCTGGATAAGGTCTTATTCTTTGGGAATGGGCTATCGGAATGGGAGGATGGTGATTTCATGGCTTTTGTTGCTGAGGTTAGGGACCGAATTCTCTCACTGAATTAGAATAGTAACAAGTGGGACTGGGGATCTCTGGGGCTTTTGTAGTGCACTCATCTGAGAGATTGTGCTTTTCTCAGCCCTTCAGATTTATTTTGCCAAAGTTACANTTGGCAGTCATTAGGCAGTGGGGTTTTGAGCGGCCATTCAAATATTCTTTTGAATAGTGCAAGAAAGTTTTAATAAATACGTGTTAAAAAATATACTTTGAAGCTCTTCGGGAAGGAAGTGTAAAATAGCAGCAAGGTAACAACGTCCCAGAAAACAGGCTCTGTGTGTGCGAGGTGCCAGAACAGGAGATGCTTCCCATGAAAAGCAGCTCAGTGCGCTGGGACTGGGGTTGGCCAGTGGCATGGGGGGTGTTTGGCCAAGTGACCACCGGGGTGCTCCTGCTGTGCCCCGCCGGTGCAATTGGCAGCTCCGCGGCAGCGCTGTGCCCCTCGTCCCTCACGTGTCCCTAACAGGAGGCCCAGGACAAACAGAATTGTACTGTGGCACCTTTGTACATTATTTATCATCGGAGTTCGGAATCTCGATGCTGCATGTGAACTAAGGTGGCATATTTCTTACCTTACTGGCTACTCTAACGTTAAGTAAATATGTCTGAAACCAGATGGTGAGACCTGGAGCTAGGCAGGTTGTGACCAGGACTACTTTTTGCCCAGAAACTTGGTTCTGCACATCTCTTTTCAATCTCTACTCCCTATCCTTATTTGTAGCAGACTATTTTGCTCTTTTAAGATAAATTGGTGTTTTTCTGAGACATTTAACAAATGTTAGGGGCCAAATTCAGACTTGGTATAAGAGGGAGGAGATACTTTTGGTGTCCCTGAAAGTTACATACACTTACACAGAGCCTGGCATAAAATGTGGACTTTCCATCATCATCAAAACATGGTAGAAATATTAAGGCTTCTTTTCTGAGTTTTGTGACTGAGATACAAATACATTTTTTGCTCTCTATAGGGTTTATGGTCCTTGGACTACATATTCAGCCACATGGAACATACGAGATTTGTGCTTTCTGGATGTTAGGGCTTGCAAATTTTGGAGCAGAAAATTCCTCTTAACCATGAATGTGTTTAAAAGAATGAAAATCCAGCTCAGACCTCTACAGAAGTGTGCTCACAATAAAGGAATACAAATATTTCTCGTGATGGGTGCAGAAGGTTTAATGTCACATCTGTAACCTGCAGCACCGCATACAAAGGTGCAACAATTTTCACATGAGCTGGGCTCAGTGGAGTTGCAGAAGGTACCATTGGAGACCATCACATCCCCAATTTTCTTCCTATCCTCCTCCCCTGGTTCCCTTGCACACATCCAGATTTCTTCCCCAGCCTCACACGAGTGCTTCCAATACCCTCCATATTCATGTGTGCTTTTCCCCAGTCTGGGATCATCTCAGTTATTCTGGAACTCATCACATTATTGGGATCCAGTAATCTGTTCAAACTGGATCCATTGTTTAAAAGCCCTCCAGGAGCTTTGGGGTGTCTGATTCATTTCAATGTGCACCTGGATCTGGTGTACTCCATTTTGTAATAAAGAGAGGAGGACTTGTAGGGTACAGACCTAGGATCAGGTTTGGATAAAAAACTTTAAAATGGCTTTAGGTTCTAATGTGCTGGTCTGCTCCAAGAACATTTCTAATCTTAAAAACTTGAAACTCAGGTTAATAAAAGGCAAACTTGCTAATATTAAGAATCTCTGCCATACAGGATAGGGAGTTGACTACTCTGAAAAACTATAGTATTTGTGTCCTCTGGTATAACCCTGGGAAACATGCAACGGGACAAGTGATGATGCCTTACTAGGCAAATAATCTAGGGAAATTATTGCAATCCTTCAATTTCTGCCTTTGACAATTCCTATTTAATTATTTATTTTAAAATCTACATAAAAACCAAAAAGCACACTTATATTTTGAGCCTCAAACTTGTCACAGAGTCCGGCTTTCTACTATTTTAGGCTTTAAACACCAATAATTAAAAAGAATTTGAATCATACTTGCAAATGCAGTTGCTGAGCACAGGGCTGGTCAGCTTCCCCAGGTGAGGGCCCTTGAGCAGTCAGACTTCTCCTTCCTGGCAGCTCCAGCCTCCAGGTGGTTTGGGGGATGCCTTGTATTAATCTGGCCTTGCAGCCACAGAGACATAGATCACCATGACAAAGTCTCTGCCTGGAGGAAAAGGTCACAGATTTTGAATACTTCAGATATTTTGTAAGCTACTTCTGAAGACTGTAAAGAAAATGGGTTTCCATGTTCAGTGCTGTCAAAAATGACCCTCAGGATGCAATGCTTCTCTTTGTGCTTGGGTCAAAGCCCACAAATAGGTAGGGCAGTCAGCAACAGGGTGAGATCTTCCAGATGCCTTGTCTTACAGGGAACAATTCTGGCTCATCTGTGCTGAATTTTCACTCCTGGGCCTTGTATTTACTCTGCAGTGCAAGCAAAACAGCAGGTCAGAATTATGACTGTCAGTGTCTCAAAGGTTTAGAAATCAAGGGATGAGCATTTTCAACTGTAGTGATAAACTCATTTGTGGTACAAGGGACAGTGCCTCCCCACTAATTCTACAAATAGACTTTAGATATAGGTGTCTACTATTTGACTGTCAGTGGGAAGTGTATATCTCATAGGGCTCTGACCTGGTTATCTTCTAACCCCAAGCAATTAATCACCAGCAACTAATAGGGAGTCGCTGTGCACAGCAGCATTTGGTGTCCAGCCTCTTCAAAATAATGCTTTTACCTTTTCTACAACTGTCAGACTTACAGCTTTCCTCAACCTGGGACCGCTGCTTTCTTTAAGACAAGAATAGGCAGAAAATCAACCTTTCTGAGCCAGAACCCACCAATTCCAGTTGCTTTAACAAAACCCCAGCGAAAAAACCATAAAGCCTCCCCCAGAACAGAGAAGCTTGTGCAGTTAAGTCACCCAGCAGCAATCTCAGTTATCAGCTGTGCTGCACGGGGGAGCAGAGGAGATCAGGAAGGAAAGGGTCATCATCCCCTCTCCACATATATTGTGTTTCTTGTGTCTGTGTCTACAGGAAGAGGTGGGGAGAGGACCAAAATCTGCCATCCTGTCTCACTGGCAGGGAGGGCTGGGGACTTTCCCACTGTTTCTGTTGTAAGCAAGAGGAATGGCTTTGTCTGCAGTGGGCTTGTGCAAAGTTGGAGTAAGGTAGTGAAGAATCAGGCCCCACTGATTCTTTGTTTTGAAGAGCTTTGTTTTGAAGTGCAATAAAAATACAGGTGGTGGAGGAGATAATGCACGGTACCGTTCCTTTGGGACACGCGGGGAGACGGTAAGGAATTCCAAAATAAGGAGCATGGGTTTTTTCCTAGCACTGATCACAAACACTAGTTCAAGAAAACACCCAGAAGTAGTAAATATGTAAATTTGTTATGACAGAAGAACCTACAAGTACCCACTATGTTAGAGAATTTGTTTAAGGATATTTGATCCTCATGCAGAGTTTATCAGATTATGGTTTAATTTGCACATTCAGGGTTTCTTGGTTGGTTATTTTTTTGTTTTGTTTTCCTTTTTTTAAGGGGGGGGGCCCATTTTAAAAAGCTTTTTTTTTCCTCTTCTGCTTCAATACTTATACTGGAGGTATTACACTTCTGTTAAGAAACAAGAACTATGTTTACAGTGTAATATAAATCAGGTTTGGAGATTACCAATTTCATATAAATTAGATGGGAGAGTGCTGTTCCGCTATTTTGTTGTCTAAATTATATGGAAATTGGTCTTATGCAAGGAGTAAGTCCTCATAGAACAGGGCCCTTAGGCTTTTGGTTTAATTATCATAAGCTTCCATTTAATTAAACTTATTAAATGGTTTGGTGTAAGAGCAGACTATCGTTTTGCAGAAGCTTTCTGGAATAGAAAAATATTTATGCCCTAGCTGCTTGGGAAGGAAGTAAGACTTTTCTTCAGAGAAGTTTCCCTCAGTATAAGGGTGAGGGTCACCTGGGCCATCCTCACAGGCACCTTCAATCTCTTTGTACCCAGAGGCATTTCAACCTCTTCCTCACTACAGAGCTAGCAAGTTCAGTTTGTCCTGCAGATGGTATTTCACTTTACAGGCTAGAAATTATTAGGACAGTGCTGGCATAAGAAGAAGTGGGTGTAAGTGAACCAGGAATACCGGGGAACTAAAAGAAAGTCCTGAACCATCAGAATAGGGAGGCTTTGGAACAGAACAAATCCCCAAACCATCCAACCAAAAAAACCCAGCCCAAACCCAAAACAAGCCCTTGATTGCTTCCATCAGATCAGTTTGACAGATAATTTGGGCATTTCATGATACAGTGCCTGTATGAACAGGAGATGGGACTCAATGACTGAGGAAGCCTCCTCCATCTTTCTGTTCATGGACAACCCTTTTGTGAGGCTTTACTCTCATGAAAATCTGTGGATAATGGGATTGACCCCAATTGTCCTGGCCACCTTCATATATAACCATTGTCCATGGTATATGTCAGTTTAAGCAGGAGAGGCCAAGACATAGATATTATAAAAGTCCTCATTCTGATGAATCTGACACTCAGTGACTTCCTATGGAACCCTAGCTTTATTTATCAACTCTATAACACAGCTTCTGGGAAATGTTACAACCCTTGTTTTATTCAACAAAATTTAAATCTTCATTTGAGTTGAAAAAATATACTTATTGATATTATTTTTCCAAATACAATGTCATGGAGTAACACTATGTATTAATACTTGTAGTACAGTGTACTGACTCCTTTAAAAGGAATAATTAGAAGAATAATTAGCTGAACATGGGAAATAGAGATGCTTCTTCAGGGACATGTGAGAAGCTGATTAATAAGAGGAAGGAGGGCCCCTGAGTGTCAGGGACCTAATAAATATATTAAAGGACAAATAGGTAGAAAAATAAAGTACACATTACTAATGTTGATAGAAAGCCTTAACTGCCTAATGCATTTCAGAAATTTGTTGAGAATAGTTAATCTGTGTGATAACATGATCCTCAGGGTTAGTTAGATCTGTGAATTCTTATCCCCCTGGGGACTTAGCAAGTTTCCAGAGATTCACTGCAAATTCTTACAAGGAAAAGGCATTCACAATTGGAAGATTTCATGCAGGTTTTACTTCTTCTGAATACTCATGTTACACAAACTCAAATTTACTGAGATAATGGGAGAGAGTGGAACTCAGTACTATCCACACTGTTAATTTAAATTTTCACTTTCTAAAAACACAATCATGCACATTTGGATTTATTATGGGATCACATATAACTCTAGATGAAAGGAAGTGTTTTACCATAACAATACTTGATTCTTAGTTGCTTCTCTATGCTAAATTAAACTTTCTATGTCTATGCTGAAAAACAAATGTATCAGTTGCTATTTTCTTCATTGGATCAGGCATTTCTTACACACCCTTTACAAAAATTTCATGGGAAACTCACAGAAAAACCCATCTAACTCATACAGACTGAAGCCATGAAGTACTTAGTATTTGCAGTCTCATCAGTGTTTTAGGAATACTGCCAGTGGGAAGACAAAACACATTTTTGAGGGTTCAAAAGAAAATGCAGGCAGTGTAACATACTACTGACCCCAGCAGTGGCATGATCATCAGCTTCCTTCTCCCAGACCCAGCAAGCACCAGTGCTGCTGGGGGGCATGAAACATATCCTTTTGTGAGCAGGGGAGCCTGGAAAGGCCATTTCTTTTTTGCTTGAGATGCTGTGTCCCAGCTGGCCTAGGAGAGAGATACAAAATGAAAATTTCTTTACAGAAGGCAGTTTTTACACCACCGTATAGGACTATTAGACTGGGATTTCCGGAGGAATTTAGAGCAGTTAGGCATCCAAATCCCACTGAAGTTTCCTCTGAAAAATATCAGCTGTAGCAGTTAGTGGCATGTTATAGGAGAAGCTTTTTCTTTTGAAGAACAAGATGGATTCACTCTTCTTAATATGGGTGTAAATGTGCAGAAAGGGGCAAAGGAAAGGAAATACTCTGAGTCTGCAGTTGGCAGTATCACAGGTTGAAAGACTCTGTATGTTCTCATTTGCGGGGAGAATCTATTGATTCATTCACATCCAACCAGTGTTTTTGCCCAGACTGTAACCCAGGGTTTGTGTTCCTGCACAACATTAAAAGAGGTGAGTGAGATCAGAGGGCAACGATCCCGAAACTAGAAAGCAGCCACATATTTTGTGCATGTACCTCTGACTATGTACCTCTGGCTCACCCTCTAAAGTAAAGCAAGGCTTGTTTCTAACAGTGACATCAGTATAAATGGTATAGAAGAGATACTTTTCAGCTGATACTGCAAAAGGGAGTGCTCACCGCATAGTTGTGCATAGGAGGTCCTGCTGAAAATACTTATATATAATTTAACAAAAAAGAAGCTTTTGTACTGAGAAATTATGGCTTAAAAGTTTCTTATTTGGGAAAATTCCAGCCTTTGTGCTCATATCCCAGTTATTACAGTAAAGACTTCCAAATGGGAGATATTTTAGAAGAAAACAGTACCAGAGTGATAAGGGTACTGTGCTTATTTTTCTTCAAGCATTGGTATGCTTTTAGTTTGAGAAGGAATTTTAAAAGGTTCTAGATGAGATGGTACAAATCAAACATATTCTTATAATATTTATATAAAGTCTTTCAAGAAAAAGGAATAACAGGGACTATTATAAAACTTTGCCTGAGAAACAAGAGCAATGGCAGGGCCAGACCTTATTGACCACAGCTCGATAGAGTAAAAAATGTATGAATATGTCTGTAGCACAGGACAATAAGAATTATTTTAGAAACAAAAGGTTTTACTATTAAGAACAGTATTTCCTTTTTTCATTCCACTTAACTGCCCATTAACTGTGGCTGTTGTGGGAGGATGCATACCTAGCAGACTTGCATGGACTGCCACTGCTAAAAATATGCACACTGGCCCAAACCAAGGCAATGTCTCTTGTCTCTGGAATTAGTATTTCCTATTTGGTGTCTTTTCCTGTAGGGACATTAACATACAGATAACATTAATGGAATGAAAATTTATTAGCAATGACAGAAAGGCAAGGAAGATTGGTGAGTAAGATCCAAGGGTATGAGGGGAAAGATCAAAAAACATCACAGAGTCTATCATCAGTCTGTTCCTGGGTACCTAGGAGAGAAAGTGAAGCTTCAAAAAGATGAGAAGAAAGCTGATGATGGGGTGACAGAAGCAGCTCCTCTCCAGGACAATGACAGAACAGTAATTATAGACAACGATGACATGTGATGGAGAGCTTTACCCTCCAACTTTACAGGAAACGATCTAGGCAAAACTCATGTACCAACACACTCTATGATAGGAGGAATAGGGAAAGGAAGGAAAGGTGAAAGGCATCCTCTGCCACAGCCCTATCACCATGTTTATGCTATCAGGAGTGAGGACAACCCAAAGCAAGAGAAGCAAAGAGATGTGTCCCTCTGCAGAAGACAAGCAGGGCACTTCTGAGCTGAATGTGTGGTGGCTGGGCAGTCCCTGCGTCCTGGACGGTGCTCGGGGCTGCTTCTGGAAGGCCAAGCCTTCCTCTCACACACCAGGAACCTGTGAGAATCGCAGGTCAGTGCTGGATGCTGCCAGCGATGATCCCGAAATGTGTGTATTTATTTCAATTTGTGATACATATATTTACAGTCCTTCCAGTAGGCTGAAGACTACTAAGAGAGCATTACAGGAAAAGTTTGAGCTGCAGATGCCCCTACAGAAACACGGAACAAGTGCCAGTGTCAAAGTCAGCCAGCAGCCTCTTCCCAGAGCATCCCACTCTGTGCCCACGAGCTGGAGCAGCAGCGGGGGGCACCCAGCAGCACTGCTCCAAGAAGGGGTTTGGTGTCCCACCTGGAACACACGTGATGCACGGCCTCACTCTCATCCTACTGCTCACAGGACAAAGGCAGGTGGGAGACCAGCGGGAGCAGGGGCACGGTGGGAGCATCCTGTGGATGCTGCTGGCTCATGACACGCAGCGAGGAGAGTCAGGGCCATGTACAAGCATTAGATGTAACCCAAGAGCCCTGCTGCCAGCTCTAATGAGAGGGTGTTTTTGTCCAAAGACAAATAAATGCAGAAATTTTCCCTGTTTGCATGCACACACACGTGTTCACTCTCACACACACACATACTGTAAGGCTCAATGAAAGATCAAAAGCAAATAAATGAAGCAAATTAATGAAAATGAAGTGTGAGGCTCTAATCACACCCAACCATGCAAAAAAAAAAAAAAAAAGAGCTCCAACCAAATTAGTATGTAATGCACTACTTCAGACAGATGTTTGAATAGAAACAAAAGGAAATAAGGAGGAAACCCATACAATGCTGGTTTGAGTACTTTCAGGAATATGAAAAAAAAGTATAAAGGATAATTTCCCATTTAGCCTGCAGCAGAAATAAGGCCGGATTCTGATCCATTGAAGATACTCTTCCCATTGCCTTCAACGAAATCACCATCCAGCCTCTGCAATAACAGCTGAGAAACACATTTCCTGAACAAAAAAGGGCAGGGCTGTGTCTCACTGGACTGGGGGCTCCTGGGCATGGATTAGCAGTTAACCCAGTCACAGGCTTCTGCTAGACTCTCACAGTACTTTTCTTTCTGCTTCTCTCTATTATTGCCCACAATTTTTAACCATGAAAATCACAAGTGTTTTTTCTTTAGCATGTAGAATTTGAGAACATTTGTTTCCAGTTGTGATCATACAGAGATAAACAAATTTCTGCCAGCATGACAGCTGCAGTGTGTAACTTCAGGGAATGGCCACTGCAGCAAACATGGTGCAGAGAACTGCACCTGCACTGGCACAACAACCACCTCGCCAAAACTGTACAAGTTTCTCAGTCTATTCTGTCTACTTTCTCAAAGAAGAATTAAATATCTGTTTAGAGGGAAAGAGTACACACAGTCATCAGTGATTCCCAGCAGTTTCACAGTTACTGGCATCAAAATATTCAGTTTTACTGCAGTCATGTAACTGGTTTTCGATGTACTCCTTTAGGACACACTGTATTGGATTTGGACTGATACTGATAAATTGTAAATTTATCAGTGTAATTTTGCCATTTCAGAATCTCATTTTTATATATTAGAAATGTGTGCTGTAAGATGTAATTTATACAAGAGATTAATAAAATGGTCTTCTTGACTCCTCTGTTTTCCCCTGCAGAAAGGCTTTCCCATTAGCATAAGAGTCTGCATCACACACCTTGTTGTTTCTTGAAGTCCTACTCATTTCTCTCCTTCACAGATGGACAGCCTAAATTATTTACTGGTACCGTGGAGGGCACTCCCTGGGTCAGCAATCCTTTTACCTCCCAGAGGGGCAGGGTCGTCAGTGAACCTCAGATCACAGCTAGACTGCCAGATTGTCTTTAACATGAGGTCTTTGCTATCACAGTTCTCTCCATTTCCTTCTCAAGATAGATCCAGAAGGTGCCAGGAGACACCAAAACCTGCCCATTGATGCCTGTAATCTCAAAGCTGACACTTACCTTACGTTGCTGTTGGGCAGGAATGATGATTGAGTCTCTTCAAACAGGGTTTTAAGAGTTGGATGAAGGATTTCTTGTCCAAACACTAAAAGCAGTTCTTGACTCATCGCACCAGATTGAGGAAAATGGCTTTTGGAAGCAAACAAAGACATTGGAAACTTTCCCATCCACTGATCTGAATGTGGCTGCAATCAGCTCAGGCACAGGACTTGGTGCTCTGTCCAATCTGCACTTTGAATCTCTGAAGAATTTCTGAAGAAATCAACTCCCTGAGTGGCAAGATCATGAGTTTGCATACTGTGAAAGGCCAGAGTCCAGGAACAGAGCCACAAAGCTGAAACCTCATCCTTCCATATCTCAGTTCCATCTGAGAGCTGGGAAAAGGGAGAATGGCTCATCAGTAATTTTATACTCTAGAAGTACAAGCCCAACTCCTCCACTGCCATGCATGACAATTGCTCATTACACTCCCAAATCAACCTGGAGTGTCATTGTGCTGTTACTCTCTTATAAATGAGGCTGAGAGGCACTGGAGATCTGGAGCACTGGTGACAATTACAGTGACACCACTGCAAGTTGTCTTGTATTTTAGTTATCAAGGAAGTCAGAGGAACTGGCCCTTGCCAAGAAGTATCCTGCTGCTGCAGCAAGATCGCTTGTGCTTCCAACCTACCTTGTTTATAAAGTTACACATTTACTTTGGAAGTCAGCAGAGCTACCACAGATCTGAACACCATGTAATTGGGAGACAGCATCACATGATAAAAGTGCAGAGTAAGTCCAAGTCCTAGCAAGTGAGGCAAGCAGGGTTTGGAGGTCTTGACTGGAAGGAAGAACACAGAACCAGAGAAAGTATATTCAAAAATAAACTGCAAAAACTGCAGTTGGTTGTGACGCCCATCTTGATGAGCCTTATAACATTATCATAATTTATCTCATCTGTCCTGTTCCCTTTTACCATCTGTCCAGCTTCCTTCCCAACCATGCAAATATTCTCTGAGCTGGTAATCCTTGCTTGGACCCCAAAGAGGTGCCTCTGTAGTTTGCTTTTTTGTTTGTTTTCATTTGTTCATTTAGGGGGGTTTGTTTTGGTTTATTTTTTGTCAGTTTTCTTTTTAAAATTTTATTTAAATAATTTCTATTCCCTGATGCTGAAAAATAAACATGGCAATCCATTCCAATAATTAAAGGCTTATTAATAAAACAGAAAATACTGAATAAGTTAATTAAAACATTTAATTTTTAATGCATTGTGGTTTTCTATTTTTATAATCCATCAGGATAATAGTGAGATGCTCTTACAGTGAATATATTCAGAGGCCCAACTTTTCTTCTAACTGCAGCAGAATGGAAACTAGGAACTGTTTAACATACTAGCAGATAGAGAAAGATTTAACAAAATTAACAGATAGAGAAAGATGCCAATGAACGTCCATTTATCCTCAAATTGCATAGATTTTCTTAAAGTTGCATGTAATCTTTTGGGAAAAACAAATCTACTTGATTGAGTACATTAATACTTTTGCGAGGCAACAACAAAGTTTGGAATTATTTTATACCAAAATATTTTTGTAATTGGCCCTGCAAGTCAGCAATTTTCTGATGCTGTATTAGATCATAGTATAACACCCCTTAACAGCTGAATACACGTCTGGGGCCAAGCAGCCCTGGAACAGTATTTATGCTAATTAAAACTAACTTCTTTGCAAAAGTTTTAGTCTTAGCAAACAATTTAAACTTAATGTGCACCTCTGAGTTTACCTTTCTTCTTATGTCAAGAAAGTATTTGCAGCACCATTGTCGTTAGGCAGTTATGTTTGTCATATTAGGTACATATGATGGCAATTAGAGGCAGAACCTCCAAAAGTCCTGGTAGTACACCCGGGCACAGCTATAGTTATTTTAAGCAGATTTATATTTAGGGCATCAAAGAATGTCACAAAGAGAAGAAAAATATGGTAACTGTTGCTTTAAATTATAGCTATCATTACTTCAAAAGGATATTGAATTAGAAACCACTGCAGACTTAAACTATTTATGCCTTCTGACACTGAAAGGAAAGTAGGCAGTTTCAGCCTATCATCTCTTAATTATTTTTTTTCCTCCTATATATTTTTTTTTAGTTTAATAAAAGAAAAGTACTGTTTGGTCTAAGAAACAAGTTATAAGACCAGGAGGAATGAGTCAGAACAGGTCTCCTGATTGTTTTTGACCTTTCCCTGTCTGTCAGGCTCATTAAGTATTGCAGGTTCTTTGCTAGTTATTTTACAACAGCTATTGGAAAAATGAAACAAACCTGTGCAGTGGTCTTGCTTTGGCTGCTTGGACATAACACTCAGCAGTGTTTGCCCAGCAAAACTGTTCCTGTGTCAAGTAGTAACAGGTAGAGTTTTTCCCCCTACAAATCAAGAAGACAAAAGTGAAGCCACAGTTGCTTGCACAAAATCGTAAGATCATTAAATTGTCCAGGGGGATTCCTGACCTCTTCTGGCAACAAGAACACTACCCTGTAGTCAAAATGTTTAAAAGCAAGGAACTTTCTCTTCAACAAAATGTTTGGAGGTTGGCCTTGGAACAGTCTGCAAAAATTAGCAGGAGTTTCAGTCGGTAAATAAAGTGGGGGAAAAACAAGTTCTTTATTGTGCCTACTACCCCTTCTTGTCCAGATGCACTCAATGTGCTGAGCAAAGAGTGACAAAGAGGCGTCATTAAATTTAAAAATAAAAAAAAAGAAGAAGAAATGCCTAAAGATGAGTGGAAAGGATGTTGTGACAAGAGAGGGGAGAAAAAGATGTGTCCTCTGTGCAAAATATATTCCCAAAGCAAAACGAGCACCTTATATGCCCAGCTGCAGGGAAGAAGGCAGACACAAAAGTCATTAGCTGGGAGATGGGTGGGTGGAGAGGGGAATTCCAGATAACTTTGTGGTCCAGGCTTTGGGGGAGCAGCCAGCAGGGTCTGAGTAGTTTTGCCGGGCAGGTGTAAGCAGCTCGCAGCCAAGCTCACGGGGCTCCTGTGGCATGACAAAGCGATACGGAGTTTGAATTACAACGCCTTCATTAGCCAGATATATGTACGTGAGGCAAGAGCAAAAGAGCCCAGACCAAGAATCAAGCCCGTTTGGCTGTTTCCAGAAAGTGGGACCATTTCTGAAGAACATTTCAATTTTGAATGACACTGGTCACAACCGTGACAGTGACCAAGGATTTCTGTCAGGGTTTCTTCCCCATGGAGTACACGGTAAGCAGCTGAGCCCCTCCACGAGCAGATGTTTCTGGCTGATTTTTCTGCTCCCAGTGTAGCTGGTTTGAGCCCCAGATACCCAGCAGAGTAGCACGAGTCAGGATCACAGCTCGGTGGAAGGCAGAGAGGTGCCTCAGAACATAACAAGGCAGTTCCCAGCCCAGGTGATTCAGAAGGGTGCAGCAGTGTCCCAGGGCAGCAGGTCTGTGCAGTGCCTCTGGAGCAGCCAGCTCCATGGACCAGGATTCCTAATGCCCCTTACCTGAGTGCTGAAACCACGCTGGTTCTGCTTGATGTTGATCCTCTGCACCTACAGTGAGAGGGAAGTCAAAATCAAACAGTTTCAGGACAGAACAGAGGACCTGACATTTAGAAAAATGTCTCATAAAAACTAGCAAAGGAACAAACCGAGTGTAATGTGTGGCCACAATTTTCGTTGCTGGTGTTTTAGCTGTATTTCAAAACATGCATGTAGCCTTTCTCTTAATTTGTACTGTGATTTTTAATAAAATATTCTCTTGGTAGAGTCTATTTGTGAAAAAATGTTTACATTTCTCTGCTTCCCTTTCCAATTCAACAATATCAACAATATCAGTTTGTACTGTTTATAAATTTGTACCAATCACCACAGTGAAAAAGCAAGTTAACCAACCCACATCTAAATAACTAAACTGTTGACATCTGTCCTCAGCAAGATCACTGATAGTAGTTTGCTTAGGCACAGAGTCCGGAACAGCTTCTCCCCAGCACGATTCGTGTGCTTTGTGGTCTGAAACATTGTCCCAGCTTTGTTATTTTTTTCCTTTTCTGCACGAGCAAGAGAGAGTACAAAGACTAGGGAGAAAGAGCAAATATCTTCCCTTATTTGAATTAAAATAAAGAAATACTACAAAGGAAAAAATCTCTGAACTCTTAAAAGGAAATTAAAGACTTAATGAAGAGACAAAAGGTACTACATGGAGGAGTAGCTGCAGAATAAGCATGTAAATGGCACTAAAACCAGGAAAACCTTCTAAATGTTTCATTCCACGGGGCCACTGTCCTTTCCCAAGGGGACCACTGTTTTTTAGGTGACATTAACTACCTCCCTGGTGGTGGTTGGAATCGCTGGAGACACAGCAGGAAGGAGGCTGCTGGCACTGGAGCACGGACAGCCCGTGTGAGGAGTGACGGAGGAGGGAAGGGGCTGCTGCCGCTCAGCTGTCTTTTCATTGCAGGTAACTACTGCTTTGAGCAAATCGTTTCAGGAATTGGAATGTAGCAATAACTGATCTAATTAGCGTAGGCTGTAATTTAGGAGGGTTCATTATGTCACACACATTATGACTCCTGGGTATTACTAAAGGACTCATTTGTAGTAGCTGAAATGAATTTCTGTGCACACATATAACGACACCCATATAGCTGTAGTAAAGTAGCTTTAAGATGATCTGACATATTTAAAATCTCTGACTTTGAGCCGGGTTCAGTTTCCAGACAGTAATAAACAAATCAGCAAATAATACAGATTTACTTCTTGCCAAGAGAAGAAAAAAAAAGAAATGTAATGGCTACTTCAGATTGAAATGGCAAGTAAACTCTGTGACAAAACTACAAAGGAAACTAATAAATCATGCCAGAGGAAATATATACCATAATTAAAGACACACACATATACAGTCTTGACAGAAACTTTGCATTTCTGGGTACAATACCTGTTTACTTCATGTAGCATGGAAAAAGTTTAATGGCTCCTTAAGAGAAGTCAGTTATTTATTATTTCTGCTCTAAAAGCCCCCATGAGCCTTCCCTCAGCAGGAAAGCAAGCCTACACTCCAGGTAACAAACCCAACCATATGAATTACAGAACAAGACAAATGCATGAAAGTGTATAAGCAGCTTTCAGTACTACAATACTGAAGCAAAAAACAGGTTATAATTAAGTTTAATTTAACCTCTAAAAAGGTTACAAATATAACCTCTGTTCTTTGATTCCCTTCAGAGGTCTCTCACCAACTAGGCATTTCACAGCTCTTTGCTTTTATAACTGAAAAAGTTCATTCCCACACAGATACAAATATGCTTTTCCCTGTGACTTACATAGTGTCTGATGTAAAAAAAAAAAAAAAAATTATTCTGGAGACCACTTATGCCTGTGCTTAACATTAAGCAGTCCTTAGAGTCCCTGCCTGCACCTTCTTAAATCAATATTAAAGCCTGTGTTAATTTCGTTTGTTCGTGATCCCCACTCAAGGGGAAAATGCCACCATGACATTGACATTAGTGACTTCTGTGGTGTTCTATTCTGAACACCCTGATCTCCAGACCTGATCTAAAATTAACTGAAATTAATTAATTCTTTACTTAATTTCATATGATTTGCATTGGACCTGCCTTCATTTTAGGAGTCAGGACTCGTTTTTTTTCTCAGCTTTCTTTTGAAAATTTAAATTTTTACACAATTCAGTTTGTAAAGTAGAATATCAGAATTAAATTCTGTACGTAGAACACAGCTCAACCAGAAATGTCAAGATGTATATGAGGCCAAGAGGAAAATGCTGCAGCATGAGTTGTTTTTGTTTCACTGAAATATGTTTTAGGGGCTGGAAGCACCCTGGAGTAAAACCTAAACCTAAAATCTAAATCTAAAACTTTCAAAATTATTTTGAAAAAATCCTTTCCCTTAAAAAGCTAAAGACCTAACTGGATGAGTTATTTCCATTACTTTCTAACCCAGATGGGGGTTCAATATCTCTTAAATGGTTTTTTTAAATCTCAAATATAAATTTAATTTCCAGATACAAATTAGATTCCCATTCTCTTACAAAACCTTCTCTAATGCTGTTACCTTCAGTATCCTTTTTGACTGTCTAGGTATCAAATGTATTTCTAAGTGGGTACCAAACTAGATAGAAAGACCGACTGTATTTAGTCTTTAATTAAATGCTGGTAAATTTCCTTCAATAGCGTTAAGCTCAGAAGTGAGAAAATATAATTAAATGATGCTCCTACACAGGCAATGATCAGCATTCTTGCATGCAAGGTGTGGTAGCACAGTAAGCTAAGGATTACTTCTCAGTTTTAGTTTTATATTGAAATTCTCATCGCTCAGGAGAAACCCTATTCTGTATGCATGAAATATTAACCAGGCAATTGTCCTAAGGATGCAGTGGATTTATTAAAGTCCATTAATCTGATTAATAATTGGATTGCTGACAAGTTAAGTGTCTCAGTGCTGTTAAAACTAAGTATATTTTAAACGTATGTGACTTCCTCCCATTGTCTGTCATCTCACTGAAGATGGGGGCAAATAAAAGGTTGCTATCATAAGAGGTTGCTACCCCGTGGAAGCCCTGGTATCATTAACAAGCAGAGGAAACCCCCAAATGAAGAGCTGGTGGACTGTACAAGGTTTTCAAAGATAGTGGGGCAGGAATTGAATGACAGCAGAAAAGGAGGTTAATCTTTAACACTGCTGTTCTAAATGGAAATATTTCCAATACTAGTGAACTCCTGCAATTTCCACATGTACATCTAAAACATTCCTTTGTGTGGACATGTTCTACGTGATGTCTTGGCAGAAACCAAGAGACACAGACTCTGATCTTAGCTCTGCCACTGACCCGCCCCGTGACCCCGGATAAATCATTCCACTGTTCTGTTTCTCTTCTTACTTTTGCCTGTCTTGCTTCTTTAGAGCACAAGTTCTTCACACAAGGAGCCAACCTCTAGTTACCTTTTTGTCTGACATGCTGAGGCCCTGATCTCAGATGAAGCCTCTAGGAACTTTTGAAAATAATAAAAATAGTGGTGAGAAGCGGATGGTGCTGACATTCCCAGCCCTCACTCCATCCCAGGAGATACACCAGCATCAGCACCACCAGGCCTACAATACATCATCATTGATTTTAGCTATAAGTTAGGGGTTAGAGAAGCAGTCATGCCTTAGTGGGGCTACAGGTGAGAAAATAGACCTCTGTAGTCTTTTCTGCTCACTGCTGGAAGTCTAATTTATATTTAATAATAGAGTTATTTTTCCATATTGTGAGCATCAGATGAAGACCACAAATTCAGTTATACTGGAGAGCCAAAGTAAATTATATCGGCAATCCAGGCTAAATTAAGGTGAGCCATTCTTTGTCTTTCACTCCTTTCCCCCAGCACTGTGCTGAAGAAAAAGAACAAAGTGTACTCTAGAATAAGACATAGCTGCTAGTTAAGCAAGTCTCAAGACTGGCTGGAAGGGCTCAAAGTCACACCTCATCCACCTCAGAAAAGCACTCGAATGATCGGTGTATCTTATCCAAGACTGAAGGATTGACCCAGCTCTGCTACTTTGGGCCTCAAGCTTGGGAGATTAAATCCTGCTCTGGCTTAGGATCTCCATTGGGCACACAGTCACTCAAGAAGGGCACAGCTCCAGCAGGGCTCTCTCTAGCACCTCCTAAATTCTCCCTAGTGTGCTGGCTTCTGTGACTCCTACTCCCGATTGCCTCAGACAGCTGACTTGGCTGAATCCCTCTCACACCCTTGTCTTACCATGAAGACAAGCTCAGGCATGGCCTCAGCAGAGGTGTTATACAAGGAGCAAGGTAAGAAAGTCAATCCCATCCTCCACGGGAATGGCCAACCTGTGACACTTGAGCTTCATGACATTGATGAGAAGATTACGTACAGCTCCTGTGCTAAAACACGTCATGTCTGGCACCTGGACTGTGTTGCTGGAAACCCTCTGGGTGATTCAGATCTTCAGCTATAGGATGCTGCAAGTCTGGAAGAACTGCTAAAAATTATATTCCCGGCTGTGCTGGGATGTGGCTGTGTGCCCCTTCCAGCCCCTGTGCAAAACTGAGATCCCCCTGGGCAGTTCTACCACCTCACACCTGCAAAGTTCTACCTCTCTCCAAGGCAGTGCCTTGTGCCCAGTGCCTCTCGGGTGTTGGACAATTTTGGTATACAGCCTGTAAACTGGAGGAGGATTGGCCACATCCTCGTTATCACCTCTGCCTCCACCAGCAGTACCACGTGCCTCCTTCAGCACAACAGTTTTGGTGTCCTAGGGACTTTGGCGGAGCTGTAAAAGCTACCAAAAGGAATCCAGATAGAGGATATATACCCTAAATCACTAGGGCAGACAAGTATAAAACTTCTGCGTCACTTCTGAGCCACATAAAATAGCAAAGAAAACTTGCAGCAGTTTTGATAAACAGGCTTTACTACTGTGGGCCCAAAAAACCCACTCAGAAATACAGAATAAAGTCAAGACTGCAGGACATAAGAAACTCATAGTTTTTACCCTTTCCAGCTTTTACCCTTCCTCCTTTTTTTTAAAGTAAGCTTGACCTACTGTGACTCCTAGAAGTTACCTGCTGGGCACATCAGAAATATTTCAGTAACCAGAGAATGAGAAATATATATTAGACTATGGAATAGAAACCAAAATGAAAGCTTTACCATTAGGAATATTAATGTCGGTACTGTCTGAGTTAAGACAGTTACAGACTGGAAGACTCAGTTGCTACCCTTAGTTTGTGTAAGTAGGAATATCAGCAATTCATCCTGTGAAAAACAGTACTTCAGCTGGTAGAGTTGGAAGGGAAGAGCGAGGGAAACTGAGGCCTTTTGTCTTGGATTACATGTCTAAGGGCTAGAAAAACCCTACTACCTTTTTTTTTACCTCTAAAAAACAAATAAAATGAAACAGAAGGAAAGAAAAAAGCTCCACCAACAACACAGCAAGATGACAGTGATGTGTATAATGATCTTTGGCAGCCTAAGATAAGATCACAGCCCCTGGGACTGCTGGAGCCTGGAGCTAACGGACCCCTGCTTTGGGGAAACACTAGAAGTGTACAGAAAAAAAAAAGTTCTGTTCTCATATTAAAAAGAAAGGAGAGGTATGTTGCTAAATCTATTCCTTCTGAAGAAACCTTTGAAAATATAAATGTATGAAAACATCTGAGTTACTTTTGCATCCATGAGTGAGTGATCCCCTCTACTCTCACCAGTAATACCAGGAAGGGCTGCTCTACTCCCAGTTTCTCCCAGGAGTTATGCTCTGCTTAGTTAGTTCATTCAGTTTTTTCAGTGCAAGTCCCCATGCAGATATCAGTCTCCTGTTAAAGTCACTATAGGGGTATTTTTTCTTATGCAAACTTGTGCAAAAATTTTAAATCCAGCATATAATGAATGGGGTTCACCTAATAGGTTCACCTATCTCCCTCTGATCTTGGGAACAAGCCCGTTCTTTCAGGGAGAGATTGTTTGAAATGTCTGTAAGATAACTGAATTTTAAAAAAAATCTGTTCCAAGAAAAGATCCAGAAACTTCTCAAAGTCCACAAGCGGCTTTGCTGTTTCTATTGATTTTAGATGGAAGGTGTGAAATATGACAACTCAATGGCAGTACTAGTGACAAATCAAGTTATTTATGGTCCTCTTCAGTTGGATTAGTTTCTCTAAATAATTCCTTGTTTATCTGTGTTAGTGTTTGGACTAGTGCAGTGGGAGAAAACAGCAGGATGGGAAAAAGTTTCTTTTTTGGGATGTTATTTAAGCACATGTCAAACCGTGCCCTGGCTGCTGCCGAATACTGAGCTCTTATGAAAATCCATCCCTTTCCTTGGGTGCTGAACAAAGGGAAGCCATGCTGCTGGTTAGCTTAAAAGACAGATACCAGAAAAATCAGAGGGTTGGCAGACCTGTGCATGCCTGAACAGAGGAAAATACACTATAAAGAAATGTTGAGTGGGTGGAAAGTGCAGGGAGCAGCGGTTCTGTGACTCACTTCCTCCCCCAAGGCCTTGCTGTCATTACGAGTACAGGTGTGTGGTTTTAAAAACACATGTTGTCCATGCTGATATTTTAACAAGCGTTAGTCAAAGCAGTAGCAGTTCGAACAGGCATTTACTGGTCATGATAAACCCTAAGCTCCCCCCTCTGGGTTGTCACAGTCAGCTAACATGTTAAAACTGTTGCTGCCTAGTCCAAGAAAGGATTTTAACACGAGTTAAAAATAAAGTCCTTTTTGTACATGCATGGCTTAAGAGAGACGAGTCCAAATCCCTTCTTCCAGCAAGAAGAATAGAAAGAAGCAGCAGAAAAAGAGGATTAGAAGCAGCATATGTGCTCTGTCCCCCCATTTACTTACCAAGATCTTATTTTGCTTTGCTCCACTTACCAAGTATGCCACTGGATGCCGACATAATTAATTCCTGTATGACCTTTCAAACCAGGCCCACCTACAGAACATGGTCAAGGCATGGATTTCTGGAGCCAAGTGCCCACTGGTACAAGAACAGGTAAATATTTGCAAAGCAAACTCTTCTGAATATGGTAGTTTTCACCAACTCAAAATCTTTCATCTCCTTAAAAGCATTAGAAACAGGGGATGAGGCAGATGCTCTCACAACCAGCCAGCTCTGCCACTGGGAAATATCAGAAAAGCTCTCTGGCATTTTCTGAGGTGTAAGACAAGGCAGAATTTGCCCCAAAAGCATGAAAGCAAAGTTTATATCCATTGCCGTGCAACTGTATTACACTAATACTGAATTTGGAGCTCAGGGCCTGGTACTAATCACTCATTCTAAGTCAATTTGAACGTACACTCTCTAGAGGCAGCAGAAGTCTAAACTGAAACTCTGTAGGAAATAAAATGTCATTTAACTGAAGAAAGGAAAGAGCCTAGTGAAAGTAAGAGAATTCAAGGGGCACTCCTTTCTGCTGTCATTTGTCATGTATGACACAGGAATGTTGACATCATCCTCTGATAAATGACACTGGCACCTGCATCAGAGAGATATTCTTCAGCAAAATAGAAGTCTGAAAATCCAGCAGCAGGGCACTACTAGTAGGTTCCAGGAGCTTGCTAGAAAGGAAAGATAGATGATGGTAATTTTCTTCCAAAGAGAAACATAAGACTTTTTAAGAACCATTCCCTTTTGCTTCCCCTTCTGCTCCCTCTGGGCTTTGGGAAATGATTCTGTTTTCTAAATCTAATAGTGTCTTAGACACGAGCTATACGTTATCCAAGAACTGACTTGTGGCACTCGTGCCACCACCCAGTCTAGGAGGATAAGTGTCAAGCAGAGAGCTCCAGAAGGCATTCCCATGACAGAGAGCTTCAAAGGGGCCAGGCTGGCCTTTTCTTGTTCTAGGCCAGTTAGAGATGTCAATGAACAGACTATTCTAGCACCAATCCTTCCAAATCTCACCTTTGCATTCACGACCTGTAATGCAGAGACTTCTTCCTCTTAGAAAGAGCAGGAATACATGTCTCCGTCCCACTCCTGTATGCTGTACAGCTGCAGGGCAGGCTTGTGGCAGAGAAACTCTCTTGGGAAACTTCTGAACAGGCACACAAAGCCTGCTGTGGTGTGGTTTGACATCAGCAGGCAAAGGTAACTAAAGAAATTTTTTCTCATCCTAAGACAGATACATCATCAGTTTTCTGTGTTGAAAAGCCAAAGGCCAGTGGATTGACTGTAATTGTGAGTGGAAAGTCCCGCTACTCTTAAAAATGAAAAGCAAATAGTTGTGTCTTCCTGTCATATTTTTTCACTTGGTTGGCTCATGGAATTTGTATGCAGCTTGATTTTTCTTCTAATTGTATGATTTCTTTATGCCAGCAAAGAAGGGGAAAAAAATCAATTTGATTTTGAACAGCAGGTTGTGAAGGCAAGCACACAAGCTCTGTGACCAAGGTAGCCTGGTTTGTCATCAGGAAACCTGCATCCCATGCCAAGGACCTGCCTAGCTACTGGCCAGTCCCAGTTTGTTCTAACTTGCTGACTACTGTCCAGTCCATTTGTCCCTTTCCAGAGCCATCTCCAGGGATCGCCATGCAGTGATACGGACTAATAGCCCAGCAATATGCCAAGACATATCCTTTTCATCCAGACCTCTGAGTGCATGAGGGAGGCTGGAATCTGGATGAAGAACAGCTGGCTTAAAACACATCCTGACAGGCCAATACTGGCTGAAAGGAGAAAACACTGGGAGAAAGAAGCAGTACACGGGCTAACCTTCATATGCAGGGTTCCTTCTCCAGGACTGTTAAAATATTATGCTGCTCTTGGCTCTTACTGAATCCATCTTTGGTACTGAGCACTGGAGCAGAAGCAATCTCTGCACTCCTGATTCTCCTGCTGGGATAACAGCCCCACATTCATGTCTTCAATATTGTCAGGTTAGATTGTCATAAACTGAGCTATGTAACACGTTCTCCAGGAAAATACACTTTCATCTTCTAACCCAGAGAAGCAAAACAGAGCATATCATACCAATCTGCTCTTCAGACTGCTTTGGACTAGAAACTTGCTAATTAAGCTGCAGGCTTGTGACTGGTGATTCCCAGCCAGCTGGGCTGGGTGCCTTCCCCTCAGAAAGCCCAAGACTTTCTGCATCACAGTGAAAGGGAAACAGCAACTGCAGATGCTGACCCCTTGGCTTGATGGGATTAGGTCAGCCCCATTTGAAAAGGCTGCTTTGGCAAAAGGCAATTAATTTGATCTCACCGTAGCACATGTGTATGGCTATGGTCGTCACAAAAGATAGTGATGCAATTTTCATACTCAAGCAAATACGAAAATTTAAGTGCTCAGGCTTGGCTGAAAAACTTTCCTCAACCCATTCTTCAGAAGAAAACAGTGACTTCAGGGACTGACAGAAACCGTGAATTCTTACAAAGGTGGGTGAGAGAAGAGATTTGTTTTTATTGTACACTTTTTTTTCAAAAAAATATGGACATTATTATCCTTATGGTCTTGATACTTCTAACAGCTTTCCTGTAGTAAACTATTACTTGATTAGTTTACAACGTTTAGAGCACAGCAATGATGACATATTTTTGTTGTAATAAAGATAAATATTGTCTCAGAATGTCAGAAGGCACCACATCACCCATTAAGTGTTATGATTTCAAAATACCCTAAAGAAAATTCTTCTGGGCTGGTTGCAGGAAGATACACACACACACATACATCTGACTTTGATTAAAATACAAGTTATTGAAAGGTTCAGTTCAGTCCAAGTCTAGAATCAACTGTTCAGCCCCACAGATTTAAATAGAGAAGAAGGGAAAAAAGCCCTCCTAGGACTCCCCATATTCTCCATGCATTGGCCAGACAATGATCTAATAACAGCAGTGACTTTGGGGATATTTGTTTATCTGCTCTGAGCCCAGTTAAGTGACTCAGAGGTAACGTGGCATTTCACTGATGTTCTGTTGGACCATGTTGTGCTTGTAACTTTATCCTGAAGGAGGCTATTCATAGCAGGCATTCAGGAATGCTGCAGAAGTGGTAATTTGAAGATGGTTGCAAACACTTTTGTGGATACAAATGAGGCAGCCGCAGGTCTTCATACCTTATCTCTGTAAAAGCAAGTATAAAATGGCAGGGCAGGAGAACAGGGGCTTTCTCCCAGAGCTGTGATGCCAGACTGATTCTTCATCCAGGCAACAGCGGGGGCCTCTTGATAGCTTTGATTGTTATACTCCTGACATCAATCAGGAGTGCAGAATCAGGCCCTCAGCACTGACAAAACTGTGCTCAGTCTTCTCTGACCTCTCATTTGGAAGTGTGCTCAGACAAATGTAAGACACAGAAGATTAAGGAGACGGGGGCTAGGAGCAGGAAAGCTGAAGGAAAATATGCTATAAATATGAACTGGGTCATATAAAAAAGATGAAGTATAAAAGACAGCTTTCTTGTATCATCCAGCTGTTTCTCCTAAATATTTCTAGCAAACCTACATATGTATAGTTTCAGAAATGTACCGAGAGGGAATACTAGCACTTCACTTAGAAAACACTCCTTAGGATTGCTAGTGGTTTTGAAGCTGCAGCGCTGAGATCTGTCAGGATAGGACAGGAGTTATTTCAACAGCATTAAGTAGCTCTCCCACTGCTTTACTGTGGATTGATCAATTTTCACCCTTTCTTGCCTTTCTGCAGTCACATACAGATGTAAAACAGATTAAGGCTCTGTGGAAATGAAAAAAAGGACACCGAGGACTTTTTTGACTTCCCCTGCAATGAAGTGGGAGGTGAATAAAGCCACACGACAGACAGAAACAAAATGACAAAGGTCCTGACTGATAGTTTATTGAGATGACAACTCAGTGAGATTTTAGACATCTCTGGCATGAAGACTATTTCTGTCTTTTCACAAGTTAAAACATATGTACTATCAAGACAACTGCCTGCCTATCTGTTGAAGCTTGTTTCTCCCTATTACCTCTCTCTAACAGAGCTGTACCTGACTGCAAAATAATCCTTCTTCTTTTTAATGTACTTTAGAACTACAGCTTGACAATGCTTGAAAGGAAACCAAAGCAAGATAACAAACCATTATCAATATATTATTTATGCAGGATCCAAAAGCTGAGAAACATCACTAACAAGTCACTTAAATTTTCAGCCACAGATCTCAAGTATGGAAAAGCATCATTATAAATACCTGGCTGCTGGGAAAACAGTGCAGTGGAACGACTGCATGGTCTCACTGAGAAGAGTTTGATTGCTGCCTGTGCAGCACTTCTTACCAGTGCAAAAGGCAAGAAAGAGGCTTTCGTTTGCATTGGCAGCATTTTATACTCCATTTCTTTTGGTGCAGAGCTCTGCACAAGCTCCAGACCGCAGAGGACTGATCTCCGGGCTCCAGCTCCCCATTCAGTCCCTGACCTCTGGCACCAGGACTTTTGCCTCCCAGCTCAGAGTGCTGTTGACTGGACCTTGCTGCACGCAGCATAGAGACTCTGGAATGCCTCAGATTTAGCTTCAGACACAATAAAGATTACAAATTATAGAGCACAGTGGGAATAAAAGAGATGGGTTGCCCACTCTGACTATCCATCACTGTTTCCCACATCTCTGGGCAAAAGCAAAGCAAAGCTTTTTCAACAGCCCAAAGACAAAAATAGGTTGTACACATTTTTAAGTGTTTTACTTTCCCACTCTTAGGCTAATAAAAGTCAGAAATAGAGAAGGCATTGATTTTATACTTTCCAAAGTCACTAGTGTAAGAGGACCCCTACAATTTATATTTTCAAATGATAAAATATTGAAGCAAAGTAGTTAAGACATTTTTCAGCACAGAGTGCCTTTTATGCAAATTTCACTCTTTTTTATCTACAGTGTTTACATATAACTATATTTAATTGCACAAAACAATTAAACAAGCTTCTGCACAGTCATATGACAAGTGAGAATCAGTGAGGTTATATATTTGTTTTGAGGTTTAAAATGTGAAACTGACTAAAAGCTGGATGGCTTTGGAATTAAGAGAACACTCACACCGAACCTGATCCCGTCAGATGATCTTAAGGCCAAACAGAATTTAAACCGAACAATTTCTGTGATGATAATGCCAAAAGTAAGAAGAATATTAGGTATTTCTAGGAGTTCTGGTTTGTGTCTTCTTGGCCAACTCCAAGATTTTGTCAGGGACTGTTGACTTCTGAAGGCACAACTGTCATTAGCTTGAGATAAAAGATCCTAAGGTGATGGCTGTAGATGGGGCAGAGAGAGATCGCCGAGTTACAGATACATATGTCTGGTAGTTTATTATTATTAAATATGAGAAAAGCCCTGAATACATACACAGATTCCCACAGACACCAATGCACAAACCCACGCGTTTCAGAACAAGGCTTCCCTGACAGCATTTGTTGTACTTTGATGTCAGTCTAAGGAAATATGTTGGCAGCTCCTCCACACAAAAATCTATTTTCCACAAGCAGCTTATTCTGCCAGTATAAAATTCATCATCCAGCCATACAAAGGACACAGGGCCAAGGGCCTTGAGTGACACACCAAAAACCTCAGAACACATGTCTGAGCTGCCACATGACTCGTATAACACTACTCACATACAGCATGAAACTGGAGCGCTGTAAACCACATCTTCATATTTTGCAACATCCTGTAAACTCATTGCAGGGAAACAATAACAGATACTAAAATGGTTTGGCCACTGTGATGGCAGAGCCCAGATAATTAAATTTTATTTTCTTTCAAAAAAGGGGTGGAGGGTGAGTGGATGGGAAATCAGTCCTGCTGTTCAGCAACCCTAAATACCCGCGTTGTACATCTTGGTAAAGAATAAAGGTACATCAGATTTCAGCTGCTGTTCAGTGGAAATAGGGTATCGCTGAAGTCATTTAATTGGTGACTTGAGGCCACAGGTCATCTATGGAATTGAGACAACTCCAAAGGAAGCATTATAAGGATATAAGGAAAAAGGGCCACTGCTGGCCAATATCTTAATAAGGTAGGGGGAAAAGACGCTTTCATGGAACATTGACTTAGTTAATTCTCCAGGATTCAAATGGAAGGATACATTTCATACCCGAGCTAAATGGATTTGTGAACTAGATAAGAATTATCAATATCATCTATTCTAAATTTCTTGTATTTTTGTCCCATTTTTCAACACTGGGAGACCAATTTAGAAAGTGTTCATTAAATTAACGTTTATAAGCACTGAGATGCTTTGCTTTATCATTGTCTTGATGGGTAATTGCTGAGAAGGCAGCAATTCCTGCGGGCTTTACAGTCCTGCAAATAAACCAACAACAATCCAAAACTCAGAATCTGAAAACTACAGAAAAGTAGAATTCAGCTCTGTTTTCCACTCTCAGTTTGATAAATCTTGTTGGTGGTTTTATGACTAATGTAAGACTGAAAGTAGGCAAATTCCATCTGTGGTTCATCTGAGTAGGAGCAAACACACAGTAACAGTAATATATCATGAAAAAAGTGCTGGGCAATTTAACTTGAGTTCTACGATATTTTAAAGGCAGGAAGTATATTTGTGAAAATGCCCTTTTTCTTTAATCAGAAAAATCAATATACGTGGAACAAGGAGAATATTTATCTTTGAGATAATAGCATGAGAGATTTGTACAGAGCTCTCCTGGCTCTCTAGCACAGAGCTGCCTCACCTCCCAGCACAAAGGAATGGACAGATGCATGGCGTGAGCTGCCTCCTCCCACAGCAGTTGTGCCTCCTTGTCCCAGGCCAAGTTATCTCAGCACACGTGCTGCAGGAGGCTTTTACAGCCTGGAACCACTAGCCCAGCCCAGCTCTCACCCCTCCCTGTGTGCCTGTTGGTCAGCCTCATACCTGCGCTACATCCACACAGTGAGGAACTTGCAGCATCCTGATTATATTAATTTGTCCCAGAAATTATTATTAGACTCCTGGGCACTTTGGGCAGTACTTTGCTCAGAGGAGATTTATTCTCCTTGCAGCAGCCCACTCCATGGCTGCTTCTTGAGGCACGCTGTTATTGAGAGCTGCAGCAACCCCTGTGACAATATATCAGGGGTGAATTCTCTTTTGATACTGTTGGAAAATCCTTGCCAAGCTGACACTACATATTAAAGGGTTCACAATAACAAAAGGTAGAAATTAAATTGAACAGGATATTAATACCTTGTAGTTGAGGAAGTGATATTTCCTTTTGATTTTACTTTTTGCTTTGTGAATTAGCCAAAATCTACAGCCCTGCACAAACTGAACCAGCTCTCCAGGTTCTCCACAAAGCACCAGCAGACGCCTTCCTCCCCCAAATACATGGTAACAACAACCACCTCCAGTACCTCCACCACTAAAAACTCTCTTCAGAAATCTGACAAGTTTAAAATAATCAGATCATCATTCTGCATCCCCTCCATATCTTCTATTCACCCTATTATTTTCCAAAGCAGCAACTATTGGTTTGTGATCAGCACATCCCAACAGCCTACAGATGTGCAGAAAAGGTTTAAAACATGAAAAAGGTTTTCCACAGTGCAATTTCATTCTGTTTCTGCTGCACACTCAAGTCTTTTATTTTCCTACTTTCTTTCACTGCTACAGAAAGTATTCAAGTGCACAGATCCAAAAAACATGAATAAACACTATGTGGACTATGAAAGCTGGACAGAGCCTCACCTCTGGTACCTCTTATATTTTGAAGGGATCAGAGTGAAACACCTGGGAGTGTTAAACACCACAAACCTACTGACAACATTACTTATGAAAAGACTGGAAGTGTTTCTATTGCATGACATAGTCTGGTGGGCTCAGGACACTGCTTACACAAGGAACCCTTGCTGAGCCACTGTGACTTATCAGTGCTTTACACTCCGGGGTGTGAACTGGCTTGTGGCTGATGAGACTTGTATATTGAGGTTCACATAGGGTGAAACCTGTTACTGTCCTTCAAAAAGGGTTCTGTCACCTTATTAAGGTAGTTATTGAGAAACGACCTATGTCAAGATCAGAAATACTTTTGTAAGAATTTTCACAAATTGAAATTGTCTCTCTTCCTTCAAAGAAAAGCAAATTGACTACTGCAAACCAAAAGGTGCATGTCTGTAAACCTGTGTTAGTAGAGCAGTTCCAGTCCTGTGCATGGATGGCCCCTGACTCCCCCAGCCCACCCTGACTCCTGGGCTCCAGCAAAGCATCTTTCCATGGCTCCATCTTTCTGTGGCTCTGTGGGTGGGACACAGGTCCACTGCACACACCAGGCTGTTCTTTTGTCTCCCTGCAGCACCTCCAGCAGAGGGTAAGGGCTGGATGTGATCCCTTTGTCCAACAAGTCTGGGGAGGGCTGTTTTGGTTATGTCTAGGCAGCCCTGTTACGTAATGGGAGAACTGCTCCAGGAATAATGTGCCAACATACATCTGTTAACTGGATCCCCACTAAAATCCATATATTGGCATGAGAGGTGCGTGCACAGATACAGTATTGAACAGAAACCCATCTGTATGTATGATCTTCAGGGACTGACTTTTAAAAAGCATTAGGTTGCAGTATTTGTACATTATCCAGGCTCAATTTAATTCAGCTTTCAGAGTGCTGGCATGGCACAAATTAGCTGGTCTGCATGCCAGCAGCCATCACTAGTGTAACAGCAGAGCCAAATTGGGGAAACATTAAGAAGCACTCTTTGTGTACATAATTGTGTGTTTACAAATGAGCCATTTGAATATTATATAGTTAGTCCTGTGCAACACGGAGATGGGAGTCATAAGAGTAAGAAAATTTGGCATCGTGGTTTGAAACTCTAGCCAAAACCATCATTTAATCCAGACAAAGAAAAAGATCGACCAATTATGCCAGTAAGTTTGAAACAGCACTATAAAAAGAAAAAGTGACATGGCATAGGTTTGTGGTTCCTAGCTAATGGAGCTAAAACCTAGCATCAGATGGTTTGTGTTTTACATTATTGTCAAACAAAAATAAATCATCAAAAACATGGCATATTCAAGCCTAACTGGCAAGACATACCATTAAAAAAAGCAGCTAGTGGTTGAAGTGAAAATTAAGAAGTGCTGTTCATTCTCCCAGAAATGCTAGGGCTAACCAGAAGAACCAGCTCACCCTTACAGGCTCTGCAATTGATTCTCTTTTTTTCTGTAAGCAGAAGTCTGCAATGCCATAGCTGAGTTCTGCTCCAGAGAGATTTTGCTTGCTGATATACAGAGATTAGCATATTAAGTGCATTATATACTGTACTTACATAACTATTGTATTATGGCACAGTTAAAATTTTGTTGGCATTTCTATTGCAAGCCCCAGTTTCACAGCCTGTAGCTGTGTTTAGAGATTATGTCCAGATGACCATCTTTACAGGGGTCAGGGGAAGGGGAGATTTTGTATTTATTTTCAAAACATATTTCAGATTTCCAAAAGAAACAACAAGCTGCCAAAGACACAGCAGTCTAATCAATATATCAATACTGGCAGGAACAAGTATTCTTCCAAGAGGAACTGATCTTTCAAATGTGAGAACTGACAGATGCTCAAATGACTTTATTATTCCTTACATTACCATCAACCCCAAACATTCACATATTGTGACCTGGGTCCCAGAATTAGAAGTTTTCCTTAAAAATCACAAGACCTAAAGATCACAAATGTAGAGATCATTTTATATTCCTTTCATTTTTTGAAGCTATCAACTTCAACATTATCTAGCTTTTCTTGGCATTGTATGGGCTTTACATTTCCTAGCTAAATAATTCTCCATCCTTTGAATTCAGGAGATAGACCTACATAAGTAAGAGTCATGATAAAGGCAAGAAAGTTTCCAGCCTTGTATTGTACTACACTCTAGTTCTCTATTCTATGGTTTTCTTATACCTGTCAGAAGAAGAAAAGCAGCCATTTTGAACATTTTCTAGTCTGTATTTCCAAACACTGTGATTTTCTTTCCAGAAGCACTCCTGGCTAGCTGCGCTGGGCTTTCTTTTGGGCAGTATGACTTGTGAGGCAGCACTTGCAGTGCAGACCTGGAGCTCTGAAAGCTTCTTGTCCCCTCGGCCCTGCAACAGCTGATGCACTTTATCAGAATAAAACAGTCACTGGGCCCTGGACTACGGAATTTCATCAGTTGGATGCATTTAGTTTCTACCACGGACTGATGCAGAAGGGTCAGGAAACCAAGAAAACCTTCCAGGGTTTGCCCAGCCAGGTTCTGTGCTAGTCTCTTCCATGATCCTAGCATCACAGGCAACTCACAGCCCTGAGCATCTGTGATCCCTGCTCCCCTGGCCCCGGCAGGATAGCTCCATGACTCCATGGTTTCGTCCCCTGCAGTGCATTTCCCTGCCTGCACTGAAGGCCCACTGTTACAGCAGCTCTACTGCTGAGTCTCCAGCAGCAATTTCCTTGCAGCACCTGAAGCAGAGCATTGGCTTGAAGTGTTTGCAATAGATCTCCTCCCGTCCTTGCAATAGTCCTGATGGGGATTTAATGTAAATTTAAATGGCCACATCCAAATCTCAAACAAGCTTTACTTTAAACTGCTAGCATAGACAATACCTTGCTCCAGCTGACTTGGCAGCTCACATTTTGAGCACAGGACATCCAGACGTGACTCAGGGCCAGATTCCCAAATGCAGTCAGGTGTCTGGAAGAGCAGGAAAATGTCTATGTGCCTTCAAAAAACAATTTAATTGACTATTTTAATCTTTAATTCTAGTTTATAGGATTCTAAATCCCAGGGACTCTCAGTGCCTTCGTTGCTTTATTGAGAAGATTCTAATGACCAGGTTTAAAATGACATTCAGAGTCTTAACTCTCACCTGGCCTCAAGCCATGGAGGAGCTTTTAAAATTTACCCATCCCCTTTTCTAACTAGAATGGAAAAACGAAGAGGTGACATATTTTATAGAGAAAAATTAGATTCTGCTCAAATGGAAAAAGATTGTAAAGGAACACCAGGGTTGTCCAGCACCACAGTTCACTTCACATATATCTCAGATGCCTACACACTTCCACTCAGAAAAATGACTAAATGAAGTCCTTATTCATAATTTTTCTATAAAAAGTTATTTCTTGAGAATACAAAGAATACCTTTCTACTCATAAACCTTGTGTGAAAACGGGTTTGATTTAAAAAAAAAAGAAAAAAAGCTTTTTGGCTTATGTCACATCCTAGATCTTTGTCACGAGGAAGTGTTTGTGCATAAATTACAAAGTTCTGAAAAGAAGTGGTTATAGTAGGAATGAAAACAATCCAGACCATTACCTGTAATGGCACACTGGGACAGTGTTGACACATACACGCACATTTCATATTTATTGACAAGTTACAGCGTTCACCAATTTCCAATTTTCTGAAGTTGGAAAGTCTGTACCACATGTGGAGCCAAAGGCTAAGGGCAATATTTCACCACTGAGGTAGCTATCCTAACCCACAAATTTACCTGGCAGTAGATCATCTTAAGATATATCATGCAGTGAGACTACACCAAGGAGCAGTTCTTTCAATGCCCAAGATTACCATAAATTATTCACACTGCACTATGCAGACAGAGGTAAAAATCTGTAATCAGCTGAAGCACCTCACCTTGCTAAAGTAAACTCCTGCCTTGTTTGGATTAACAGGAAAGTGATCCAACCAATTTAGAGCAAACTTGGCTATTCTCCACTCAACCAAACACTTACGAACCTTCAGTTAGTTTATCCTTCCAGCATATTATGGAAATATTAGTATTTGCCGCTCTGAAAAATACTTTTTTTGGCATCTTCATATCCCATCCGTATTCTAAGATAAACACTGACAGCTGATGGTATTCAGGAACATTGCCATATGTTCCCCTAGAAACAGAATTCTGAAATATGGCTGTTATCCACCAATTGGCATATTTACTAATTAGTACAAAATTGCCCAAATACACTAATTTCTCCCCCAAGGGAGAATCCCTCTGAAGAATTCTCATCTGATGCATCAGAATCTCCTACTCATGACTTACCCAGTCTCACAGTTTCTGATTTAATGGTTAACACACAGAATCAAAAAGCTCCTCTAGGGAGCAAAGTCAAACTATGTATCTTCAATTTATATTTTTTCCAGACAAGCAAATGGCACTCACAGAGTTAATATTTGAATGCCTTTTCTAATAAAACCAGCTTCCATTTTTTTGGTCTTTTGTGCAAGTTTAATAAAATAAATTTTGAATATCAATGGAGTACATTCTATTTTTCTTGGCATTTCTCTGCCTTGCTATGTCCTTCTATTGCAGGAGTCATGCCATAGGGAGAGCACTGTTCCACAGTCCATTGAAGTTGTGCCATAAGGGCTGGAGATGATTTGCTAAAATGCTCCAAAGGTATTCAAATTTCTTTAAAGAAGAAATTCAATTTATGTGCATTTATATTGCAGTGTCTGTCAGGAAGAAAGGTTATAATCACCAGCATATTTCAGATTTACATTTTCTTCTATACATGAGGTAATGGTATTAGAGGTAAACTATGAGGTTTAAAGTTGATTTCGATGTATGGTACTATTTTCATTGCTGCTAAAAGCATGTTTCTGAAGTTCTTGAGGAAAGCATATGTTAGCATATGTTACTGAAATATCAAGAACAGGATGCTGGGTGGCTTAGAGGATAAACTATTTGTCTTTCTTCTCTGCATTCTTATATAAAATACGGCTGGATTTCATGAGCAAAGCAAAGAGAGGGTGCTCAGCTCACAGATCAGTTCCCATCACAAAGCTGCAGCACAGTTTGGTTAAGTAGAGCTATCAGGCACATTTCTGAATTAACATGCAAGCTAAAATGCCTTTAGTTGTACCATGGGAGGAAGGGAAAAAGAGGGCTTAGAATTTGTGATACCGCTTATGTAACCCTCAGAAGAACAAATACTCATCAAAAATTAAAAGGAAACCCTGTCTCAACCATATTGCTGTAGGAAGCATTTCGCCTCATTTTTCTCTGAAAATTTACTTCATTTAAATTTCCTGTGACTGTATTAAATATTTAGATGTTGATATTTTCCCTGAGTAGAAAACATTACCACAATTCTTATCAAGTTGGAATCCTTTTAAGCATATCTTAAAGTTATCTGATAATTAAATTGCCACGCTTATCTCATTTAGGACCTCACTAATTATAGCTCAAGCACCTCTGTGGTATATATTGCAACTGATTTTGGAACTGTAGCTGAATGTCCTCTTTTAAAGAAACACTCAAAGTTGGCCTGTAGATTTATTTTATAATTTCCCTGCTTCCCCTGCAATCTCTGTCAATAAGGAAGCGTCAAAGGTATTATGATGGCTTTTGCACAGCAAGGTAATTGTATTTTAAGCCTACTTCCAAATGAATTCCTGATAGCTATCCAACTTTGCAAACAGTCATTTAAGCAGCGCTCTTTGGTGAAGCAGGCACACCCACACATTCGCTGTTTGCTTCATAAATTTCAACAGATAAAAATCCTGTTTCATTTCTCAGAGAGTGTTTATTTTTAATATGTTCTAACCAGATACTGGGCGAGATATGGTAACAAGAGATTTTTGTCAAGTACCTGACTGGCCCTGGCCAAGGCTGGGCGTCAGTCCTGCAGTCAGGTCCTCGAGCTCAGATGCCCCTATGGCTTTTCTGTGAGTAGAGTATCAAGATGCAGAAGTACTTGGGGAAAAGAAACAATGTCAAGAGGAAGGTTCTTATTTGTGTAATAGTTCATGGTCTATTTATGTCTAAGCCTAATTCACTATATATTCTTATCCTTGCTCTTCCCTCACAGACTTTTTCTGACTATCAAATCTGATGCAAAACATTGCCATAACATTGGATACTTTGGGATGCCCTTTTTGAGATCTCTTTGTGGGCAGTTTTACATGGTATTTAAGAGGACTTTGTGTGCAAGCACATATGCACATACAAAACCTTTCCTTTTGCAAAGTATTGAAATTTGTCTTGGATGCACAAAGGTCCAGGTCCAGTGCAGGAAACGAGCATCTCCTGAGGAGAGACAATGCCTTAAATTCTTCCCAGGAAATGACTAATCAATGAGTTGGGAGCTCTTCACTGACATGGAGGGACGTGTCAGAGCCTGTCCTGTATTTCCATACAGGAATGTACATCATCAACATAATGCAGAGACACAGACACTTTCTTTTGTTAAACAGGCACAGTATTTCTAGAATTACATCCTCCCTTAACATTGGCAGCGATGTCTGCAAGAAATATGATGTCTGAGAAGTTTAGTTTGTGTTTAAATTGGATCCCTTCCCATCTTATTGCAACATCTTGTATTCACATTCCTTCAAGATTCCTCAGATGTACTTTCTGATGCCCAGTTCCACCACTCTGAGCAGCAGTTTCTCACATCCAGGGTTAACCTTCTGCCCATGTGCTCAGACCTGCACTCTGCCAGCTCTCCAGGCACAGCACAGCCCGCTCGGAGCAGCAGTGGAGAAACTCTCCCCCTTCTGAAAAGGCAGTTTTGAGTGGGGAGGGGTTGTGGCTCCTCACGTTTGCGTTTTCAGTTGTGCTTCCCAGGACAGAATGTAGCTCCTTTACAGTTTAAAAGCAAATGAGGATTGGAATTAATGGCAATATTGTATGCCTAAGGATGTAGCCTTGTACTTCCACAAGGCTTTCTAACACTTGAAGAGTCTGCCTGCCTTAAACCTCTTGCAGGACACAGTCTGTAACCTTCCCTCAGGTTGAGAGGAAACTGCAAAATAGGTAATAACAATGAACTTCTATTTCCTCTGCCATCCCAGAGGAGAAGACATCCATCCCAATTACTGACAAGCCTACCTGAAATCAAAAACATAGGAAAAAATTTTAGGAGTGCCAAAGAATTTTCCAAAGTGAAATTAGTTAAAAGAAAGGCACATCTGAAATTCAAAACGGTCCTATATGTTTGGGACCACTGAAAGATATTACAAGAGAAATCACAAGCACAGTCAGTTCAGCGAGTAGCACAGACACTTGTCTACACAGTGTTTCATTACATCCCTGCACACGGTACTTCAAAAAGCCTGGTAATTTGCAAAAGTAATTTTGTAAAAGCTTCCATACATCTCCTGTTAAGAGCAATTTGGCTACTATTTGTTGCTAGCTGTGAGCATGCTTTTAGATATTAGATGGATGAGTGCAGACTAGCAGGAGGAAAAAAAAACCTGAGAGGATAAATACTTGGCAGATCTCTAACAACTTTCACTAGAGGATCACAAAGTGATTTACAAACATCAATTAATTAAGCCTCAAAAAGCCCCAATGAGATAGGTAAGTATCATTACTCTCATTTCACTAATGCGTAAACTGAGACACCGAGAGAATAAGTCTTTCACCCAAGGTCACACAGCAAGCAGCTGGCAGAGCCAGGGATAGCAACCAAGGATGCTGACTTACCTTGCTCCTTACTTATTACACCATTATATCGCTCCTAAAACAGTTTAAAGTTTCTCTTGTGCTTGATATTGGCAAATGCAATCTTCTGCAAACCCAGTGAAGTTTCCTTTTATGTCTGGGATCCCAAGACCTCCCTGGTACCAGGCCACTCCTGCTGTGAAGGTTCCTAAGCTCATGTTCCCAGTTTCTATTGCTCAGTCCCAGACTGGTCATAGGGGCAAAAACTGGAGATAGAACGAAAAAAAAAACTCCACAAAACAAAAAACTCAACTCCAAAACAACCACGTGCCACAAACCCCCCATTTTGAATGCTGGAAACATGGCTGATACCAAAGGTTTCTGTGCTCTGGCCCTGGAACGTGCTGCACTGGCCGTAGCATCACTCAGCCATGGCCACAGGTATCACTTGCTTTTCACTGTAGCTCAGCTGAGGAAGTGCTCAGAGGCACAGAGAGCACATTTCAGGCTGGGCAGGATATACACACAGATACACAGATTCAGGGCATACAGAATAAAAGTCAGAGTGGCTGCGTCAGGAGCACTAGGTAACACCATACGCTTGGAAAGCAGCACATGTTTTTACTTTAAACCAGAGATATTTAAAGAAAATAATTTGATGCCTAGGGTTGCTGCTGAATATGTTATCAGAGATCAGTTTACAAGGATTTAGGGCATTACTTTAAAAACTGGAATACTGTCTAGAAATAGATATTTGCAATATATGTGCTCAACATGGCTGCACCAGGACAGAGGCACTACATATAAATTATTTCAAAAAACACCTGACCCGTGGTATCAGCAGAAATAAACTCCCAGCAAACAGCTCTGAATAGATTTGCTTTAGCTCTGAATGCTTTTGCTTATATACATGCATATATTTATATATGTAGACAACCAACAATGACCCCTCACAGACAAACAAAGGATAGAAAACCTTTGCATTATTGCCCAACAATCCTCAAGTTTGGATGGACTAGTAGGAGAAACAAGTGACAAAGTCTCTGAACTATCCATAGTCATATAAAAGAGTTCTACTTGGTTATAAAGTTGCTGGCTGCTGAGATTTAGGAGCTGATGACAGAAAAAACAACAAAACAAAAAAAGGCTCCTGCACAAGAGTAATGTAACTACCTGCAGGACAGTTATATGGTCAGGAAGCAATTTATTGTCCACAGACCATATGTACATATGTAGAAAAACCCCTATATTGTCCATTTTGCTATTTAAAATGGAAACCCAACCACTGAAGAAAGAAAAATACTTGCTGTTTGCCTACCCTACTTTTCTATGGACAAAACTGCAAGGACTGTCAGATGAGTGTCTTCTTTCACATGGATCCACTGTTACAACCAATTCCTCACCAGAAAGAGCAGTTATCTTTTCACTGAAGAAAAGTAGACCCTGTGATTTTACAGCTGAGGGAGGCCCCTCATGCAGCTGCTTTAGCACCTTTGGGTAATGGCTCTGGGAGCAGAAGCAAAAAGATTGCAGAGGTTCTGTTCTCCCAAACCTTCTGCCCTGTGAGACCCTACAGAGGAACGGGACACGGTGCCTTCCTGTGCTGCTCCCACATCCTGCAACCCTTGCACTGGCCTAATGATTCAGTCTCACTGTACTTGGTACTTATGATTACAGTGAAAAACTAATCAAAACCCACTCTTGGTAACTCATGGCTGAACTCTCAGGCTGTGGGTTATAGCCAAGTGTTCTGCCAGGGCTGGGAGCACACACTGCTCACTCCACTCCCCATGTACAAAATTTGTCCTTAGAGGCTAATTTACATAGGGTTTATAGTACAGGAGACTTTACTCTGCATTTGCAAAGCCCTGGCCTGGCTCACAGATGACTAACAGAAGACAGACAGAAAGAAGCCAACATTTCCACTCTTCCCTCCATGCACTCATTTCTATTCTTTACAGCCAACACCACAATCTAGCTGCAAACCCAATCTGCTAGGCTAGCACATCTATAATGAGAGAAACATAAGAAACAGCTAAAATCCAGGCAGACTACACATAAGACGATTTTTTATATTTATCCATCTGTGTAAAGTAATATTAGCAAAACTGGTGCTTTTTTAAAAAACAATTGGCTAATATATTTATGTTCAAAAAAGGATATATGAGGTATGATCAGCTATTGCAAATAATTCTGGTGTACTCCCAAAGAAAGAATTTCAATTTAAATTATTTATTCAACATTCCATACTAAATCATATAATAAAATACGATTTCTACACAGAAAATAGATTTATTGCATACAGATGTGCTAAAATCAAAACATCTGCACATGAAAAATCATCAATACCACAATATTTTATGTACTTTGTGCAGATAAAGCAACCAACTAATTGCTTTCTGAAAAATTCAGGGCAAAAATTTAGTGCACCAAATATTTATGGGTTAAAAAGAAATTTAGTCATTACAGAATCCTGTATCACTTCCATTTGTACACAGTATGCTGGGTGTAGGCACATGCCATCAGACTTCAAGTAATGCTTTGTAGATTGATGAAGTCTGACTCAAACAATATGTCACAACAGGAGCCTGACAACTGAAAGCATGCTTAATGCAAACTTGCAGAGTCTTCCAAAAGAATGCTAGATTTTTAGCCACTTAATGATTTGAGCAGTAGGCTCTTTTTACTGCTACTGAAATGAAATACTTCAGTAAAGCTCTCGTCATTTACAGATGTCCTTCTATATCAAAATCATGCACCACTTTTGGTTCATTTACAAAACTGGATGAAACAGAGCTGGATCTTTTACTTTTTCCTAACTGGCTGCATTTAGTAGGTAGATGTTATTAAACAGGACTATTGACTGTGTTCCCCCCAGTCTAATCTCTTTTGCAGTGTTTTACAGACAAACTGTAACCCAACAACCTTAGCAAACATCTTCATTTATTATTTTTGATAGAAAGGTTCATAACCTCTTGCAATATGTGTGCTTTTTTGTTTCTGTCTGGATACTAGACACTGAAGTAATCTGGGACATTTCTTAAAATGTCTTCAGCTACTCTTCAGTGTGATGTTACTTCTGAATTTATGTTTCCATGGAGCACTATATGTAAGAGTAGAACAGCACTTTAGTATTTAGTACTTTATCCACATATAAAATTGTTGGCTGTAAAAAATTCAAGCAATATAGAGAGTGGTTGAGTTGTGTTGAAAGAAACATCTTATAAAGGTAAAAAATTCACTGAAGTTTGGGGAAGAGTATTCTTGCTTATTTTAAAATATAGATTTAAAGAGCAAGGATAGAGGTGGAGGAATCTGGTTATCAAATATCATTTTAAGTCTTCTTTCCTTTAGAAACTAAGTATCTATGAGGATAGGTTTTCTACTGTGGGAAGAGATTTTAAAATTAAAGAATTGTGCTACATTTTATCCTAAGATGTTTTCTTAAATATTTGATGGATGCAGGTGCCTGACTCTACAGCTTACATGACACATCTGATCTTCTCGGATAACAATACTACCATCCTCATTTTTATTTAATAAATCCTCTGTCAAAAAAAAACAAACCAAAAAACAAGGAATAGTTTCTAAGTAGAGTGTGTATGATTTGAAGGAACAGGCAAATCGTGACACTTGGGCAGCTGTTGCTGTTCCTAAACAAGACACCACACCAAAGCTGCAGCTGTCTGTGAGTGGGATGGATACAAAGGGACCCACATTTGGTTTAGGATCAATGTAGAAAAGACAATCCAAAAGAAGTGAATATACCAGGCATATCTGTTGTGTAGCACCAGCCTGGAAATCAGTCTCACTGGACAAATTTCCCTAAGGAATATTTCACCTAGGCAGAGGAAAGGGTGAGGAGAACTGTTTCTTTTCCACTGTATTTATGAAATGTATTGCATTTCAAACCATTTAAAGGGGAGGTGGCCTTTCACATTGAGTATGGGAACAGTTATTGCAACAACCCAAATTATCAGCTCTTTAACTATACTTTCTCCACATGTGCCAATAAAAAAAAAAGCCTTTTAAAAGAGCCTCATACCAGAAACTGTTAATTTGTCAGCTATGTATTATCTGAGGCAGCTTCCACATACCTCTCCAAGCCTTTGAAACTCCATGGCACATCTGTCCCCCCATAACAGCATTTACAGATGTTTTATTTCTGGCATGTGTAAGGTGCCTGGACTTACACTATTAGCACAGCAAGCTCTTTGAAATCTTGCCTGACCTCTATATAAGAGCTCATATAAAAGAAAAATTAATATTTTCTATTCTCCTTATTAAGAATCAAATGAACATATAAATACATTAGTATGAAAAATGTATGTCAAATGCTCCTAAATTAGGAAATTGAGTAAAAAGCAACATCAGTGCTTTATTGTACCTAATTCAATAAACCCAATAGCTAAAGAAACTCATGGTTTTATTTTACTGCATGGAATCATAAATGCCTTGATGTTTTCAAATGAGACACTGCCAATGTTGCTGGCAATTAATAGTACTTGTTTAGTTTGGGAACCAGCTTTTATAGCAGCTGAAATCAGCTGACGATTTGAAAGAGGGGAAAAAAGATAAAGGCGAGCTGGAGAAGGTTAACAGNAATTTGAAAGAGGTGAAAAAAGATAAAGGTGTAGTTTCCAGGTCTGCTTAGGGATGCAATGTTCTCTTGAGGTTGGTGAAACAAATGCAGCACCACAGGCGAGCTGGAGAAGGTTAACAGAAAATGGCTAAAACTGGTTATCAGTGGTTTGCTCAGGCTTTAAAGGCACAGACCCAGAGAAACATCTTGATTTGGGGATATAAACTGCCAACGTTAGGACTAAGGATGGCAAAAGAGTGAAAAAATCTTTTCAAAGGTGTCTGCTGGAGCCTTGCTGTGTTCCAGATTTTTCTTCTTGGAAACTCAATGCCTTTCCTCCATGGCAGTCTCCCACTTTGAGGAGAGGTTTCTGCTCTGCAGTGCTGCCCATACATACAACCCACACCTGTGTTTGTGGAGTTTTGTGGGTTCATGGGCTGTACTGCTGAAAAGACCTGAGTTACCCTTTCCTTTCCTCTTGCCCATAGTTGCAGTTGGTGAGAAGGGTTTGATGATAGGACACAAATCCTTGGATAGCTGGGCTGTGGGTTTGAGCAAACCTTGAGGAAGCTCTGGGAGACTTTCTTCATCACACTTCTTTGGAAAACCATTCTCCGTGCTGACACTTGTGCTCAGCTGGGGATTCTGAATAGCCCTATTCTTTCATATGAATTTTAAGGAAACACTAACAAAATTTGTCTACCATCCGATTCTAAGAAGCCCAGCCATATCTCCTGGCTGTAAAGCTGTTCTGTTGCAAAATGTGAAAGAATATGAAGTCTTTTCCATTATCATTATTATTTATGGAACTGAACAAAAAATCATCTTTCAGTCACAGACTGTGTTACCCATTTTACCTGTGTGTAGAGCTACACACACATACACAGGTGAAGAAAAACAGCCAACATACTTTTGCAATAAAGACAGATAAATGTCAGCAAGCCCTACCTTAAATGAAATAAACTGCCAGATGAAAACATTCAACATGGGGCTGTAGACCAACTCCTCTTTTTTTATCTGTGTTCCAGGAACATTTTCCTAACCACCCAGTACATTCCTTCCTGGTTTTTTTCTGTCCATCTTCTCAAACTGGACTACGTCTTGCCAATGGAAATGTAAAGACAGTGCTTTTATTTGATGTTGTTGATTAGCATTCAAAAAATATTTTTCTTTAAAACTCCTCTAGCTTCCATTTCAAGTCCTTTTTGCGACTACCACATTTCAATCATTTTAGGAAAATGGATGGAGGTAAAATAAGAAAAACATAAGAAATTGCTAAGTTCAGCAATGCAATTAATGCAGCCATCATCTGCAGTCTGAGAGGAGACAATCAATGGCTGGAAGGTGACCTGGCTTCAGAGTTTTCTGCCATAGCAATCAATATTATCCTTACTGCAGACAGACTACTCTAGATATGTTAGGTTTCATCTCAATGGTTTTTATTCTTGTATAAATACTTTAAATAAATAGCACAAGAAGAACACCTAGGGCTACTTTCAATTACATCCCTATCATGCAAAGGTGAAAGCAGTTGCACTTGGTATGATTTGCCCTTCTGCCCAAGACAAGGTACTTTCAAAAGGAAAAAGGAACTTAATGAAGTGTTATTTACACACTGTGCAAGTTTACATTATGCTGTTCTTACATAATTGGAAACCATTTCTAATTGGAAACAATCTGGTAAATGGGCAAATTCATATGATTTCTTTTGTTTCCAACTGAAATTTCATGGACCACTGATTGTAATTACTTGCTATTTTAATAACAACAAAACCAGTCCCAAACAAGTACCATTTTTCCAGGACATGTTTGGGTTTTTTCCTTCAGAAAATACTTTATCATTCCCTTAGAGATGATCTGATAAATATAAAAAAAAAAAAAATTAAGAAAGCTTTATCCTCAACCACTTTTTTTAAAAATCTGACATGTAAACACATTACAAAATTAGTGTGCAGTTACTCTGAGTTACAGAATTATACAAAACTATTGACAAACAATTGGCCTGAGTTGTTGTTAACTAGTAATATTACTTATGTTTGGACTAATTTATTCAGGACTAACTACCAAAAGCATGCCCATGGGCCCCCAGGGACAGAAATACTTTTTAAAATCAAATTACTATGTACTTCTGGCCCTTAATTCAGCAAGCCACACCAGTACACACTCACATCCTTACACAAGGGTATATGTAAGCACATGCTTAAGGACAAGTGCATTGTTAAATCTTTTTGTATCCAGGATAAGAAGAGAAAAACAAGTAATTTGGATACACAGTATCTTTAGGAGAAGGACAGCAAATCTCATCCAAACTCAAAAAAACCCCTAGACAATAAACTTCCAATACTAACCAAATGCCTGTTTCAAATTATGTCCCAATCCTGCACCAACCCTCTCAATCTCAAAGAGCTTTAGCAACAAAAGAAAGATAGAAAAAAGTTAAAACCAAACAGAATGGAAATATATATGCAGTACCATTATTTGTGTTACAGTAGCTAATGTTATATTCCTTGAGTAAAGGAAAAAAAAAACAATAGTCAAATGGCTTTGTTAATAAAAGATTATAAAGTATCTATTGGAAGCACAGAACAATTCTGCCTCTGATAAATAGGATTTTTTAAATTTTAATTTTCAAGGAGCTCGAACACCAAGCTTTCTTGCTGCTAGAGTCTGTTAAAGAACCTCAAAGTTTCTGAGCAAAGCACTTTTAACTGCCAATAAACACATACAAGAGTAATGTGATTTTAAACGTACAGATGTAAGTTATCAAAAGTAAACTCACTTGATGTCAGTTCTAATATTCTCAACTTAATACACTTTGGATGTTTAACTTCTTGACTTGAGAAAAAGCGCTTCACTCAGAGGGCAGCTGGGCACTGGAACAGGCTCCACAGGGCAGTGGTCACAGCCCCAAGCCTGACAGAGTTCAACAAGTGTTTGGACAATGCTCTCAAGCACATGGTGTGAGTCTTGGGGTGTCCTGTGCAGGACAGGAGCTGGACTCGATGATCCTTGTGGACCCTTTCCAACTCAGCATATTCTGTGATGCTGTGACTTGTATTCTTAAAAGTGATAGCCTTTGACTCATGACACTCAAAACGAAGAATGGCAACTACAGTTTCAGTTCATTTAAGCGTGTCAGTAATCTCACCAACTTTGATTAAACTACTTACATGTTGGCAGATGCTTTAGTAATTACAATTGCTTTAGTAGCTGGATTGGGCACAAAACCCAGTAAGTGTAGTTAAATTTCCTCATGTTCCATTATATAGAAATCAAGGCATAAAAATTTTTAATGAACATGAGAGAACTGTGTCAGCATTGTTCTAGGAGAACTACAGATTTATACAGTTTAGATAGATTCTAATTTAAAGATTTCCACAACAGGGAATTAAAAAGACCTGAATTATAATTCTTTTAATGGCAGATCGCTTGATAATGCTGCCATCTCAAGCAGTTCTATTTTAAAATTCATGGTAGTGCAGACAAATACTTTTTGAAGGAAAAGAATTTAACATTATCTTTTTACTTTGTCTAATTAGCTGAACACTGTGTTTTTTCACCCCGCAGCTCTTAAAAAGCTGATCTAATTTCACAATGAACACTTAATGCCATTATATTTGGAAATAGTTGCATTTGCCAACTCTTGTACAATCACCATTCATCCCACTGCACTCATCTCTTGCTTCTCTTTCCTACTTTCTGCCTAGATAAGCTCCTTTCATTAAAAAAACTGTTTTGCTGATTCAAAAAAAAGAAGTTGGAAAAGTTTCTCTGTGGATGTACGCAGATATCCTCATACCAATACATATTAGCTCCTTTTCAGAGTTTGCCCTCCACATATGCATTCCGTCCTTTCTGTCCTTGGAAGCTCTTCAACAGCACTGGAATTCAGATTCAGAGGAGGTTCCATGCTCACCGTAGAGCACTAAACCATACAATCACCCAGAACAGATGAAGTGGGAAGACACCTCTGTAAATCATCTCATCCCACCCCCACCTGAGCAGGGTCAGCTGAAGCAGGGTGCCCAGGACTGTGTCAAGTGGGCTTCTGAACATCTCTGAGGGTGAAGACTCCACAACCTCCCTGGGAAACTTGTCTGTTCAATAATCCTCGTGGTAAAATAGATCTTACTTTTAAACCGAACTTATTTCAGTCTTTGCCCCTTGTCTCCAGTCTTTCCACTGGGCACTGCTGTGAAGATCTCCATCTTCTTTACTCCCCACGCCATCAGGTATTTTTTCACAATTATGAGGCCTCCCTGAGCCTTCTCAAGACTGGAAAATCCCAGATCTCTCAGCTTCTCCTCACACAACAAATGTTCCAAACCCTTCATCATCTTTTCAGCCTTTTTCTGGGCTCACTCCTACACACCCATCTTTCCTGTACCACTACTTCTGTGTCCACATCACACAGATGTGGCCTCACCGCTGCTGAGCAGAGGGAGAACACATGTCCTTACCACCATTTGTGAAATAAGTTTGTCCTTCACAAAAGTCAGCAACCAGACAGGCCCTGAACTGTGAGCACCCATTTCCTCCCAAGTGCAGCTCCATTAGCAGGCAGACAACTAACCTTAAATGCCTGTGACCTCTTCCCTTGCAGAGGGTACAGACACCTGATGGAGCTCAGACAAAATAAAGAGGACTAATTCACACCCTTTACATAACTGGTCTATGCCCATCCAACGATGCTCACCTGCAATGAGCTAAGCTCCCCGGCACAGCAGCAAAGGCAGTAAAGCCTGGGAGTGGACAGGGAATGGAAATCCATACCTGGGAGCAGTAGCTTCTCTCAGTGAAGCAGATAGATTTTGAAGGGGAGGTCTCTCCACAGCTTAATTCATTCACAGCTTTGAGCAGACTTTGTGAATAATGACAGATTTCACCTGATGATATGATATGCTCTCACTGCTCCAAAACTAGAAAAGCTGATTTTGGCAGCACTGGCAATGCTGCTGCACATCTCTGAAAATACATCTGTAGTGACACGCACGACTGGGACTGGCTGAGATGAAATACTAATACAATTGATTAATCATGACAGCTATTGAGCATTTCACCAGTTGGGAGGATAAATACATTACACAGTTAAAGGAGACATTGCCTCAACCTTTCTTTGACTCTATTACTGCAGAGAGAGAGCAGCTCTCAGCCAGAGAAAGGGGCCCTCAGCACCTATAAACTGCCCGAGACACGTCTGCATACATTTTAGACAAACAGTTCTTCGAAGCCAGGCAGTTGTTTTTTCTTCCATTTTCATTTTCCATTTGCTTGCTCAACCTCTGCAGCCCCTTTGTTTCCTGGTAATAGGTGAGATAGGCAAATACAGGCTCCGGGCACTGGAACGAAAGGGCCTTTCATGTTGTCGGCACCTCAGAATGAGCGAGCAGTGTAAGCCCTCTCTGCAGTTTACATACTGTAGTGGCCTGCTATAGAAACTATGTAATTTGGTTTGCTTTGTTATTTGATAAATGGCAAGGAAAGCTTTGTAGCATGTTGACTGACCCTACTTGTAAGGTCATAGGCCAGCACTGGAGTGAGAGGACACAGCCGTCTGCATGGTCCCAGCATGCCTCGAGATTGCCTGGGAGAAAGCAGGCTTTATTAGAGGTACAAAAAGCTTGTGATGAAGAGCACCAGCTCTTAATCAGGAAAAAATATTGGGGGGGTTTTAAATTAAAAGATCCTGAGAAGTCTTAACATGTAGCATAAGCACGTTATAGAACAGTGAGGCATACAAATAATACCACCTCTAAAAACCTTCACTCTGGCCCATCAGGGATTGCTCCTTTTTTGGCCCAAACCTACACACTTTTTCAGCCTAGACAGGCCTGTTCAGAGCACAATTTGTAAAATAGAGTAAAATACTTATATTTGGGAAAAATATACTTGACTGAAAGTCGTGTTCACTTCACTAGACTGTTATGTGTAGCAACACCTGTGGAGGCAAAAAGAAACAGAGCATGGAGAAAATGCCAGTCAGCCTGTTCATATCAGCTTTTACCTCCACGAGCCACTTGTGACATTAATCTTTTAAGAGGAGACTATGCCCAGTATGGGCTCTGAACATGAGGCACTGCTGGACCCCAGCTGATTGAAACATATGCAGACAGAAGAGAAAAGGAATTTTAGTCAACAATTTCCATCCCTTCTATGTTCTCCCCCTGCTCCCACTCTACTCACATGCCTATGAGATCACAAACTGGGATCTTCCTTTAACAGGTCTGAATTGGATGATATATATTAAATAAGTTTGTAAGACAGCAAGGAGGTGTGCAGCACCCATGTGCTGCAGCACAGTGAGCAGACTGCATACAAGCAACATGAAACTGGACTGCCTGCCTAGGATTACAGAAAGACTTTGAATTGGACTACAGTTAAAATTACAGTGCAAAATCCTGTATTTTTATGTATAGCAATTTTTCCCTTGGAAGTATCTGTCTTGCTGCAGTTCAAAGCTCTGTATTTCATATGTACAGTTACATCTGTCCTGCCTCTGAGAACACACTGACACCATCGAGGACCTGACCCCAAAGACATTCCATGGAGATAGCTCATGAATGGGAATAGCTACTGAACTGGAAAAGTTTGGCTCTCCACTGCAAAATATACAGCATAGCAATTCAGTTGTCATTTTATTCAATTACTTCTGATAGATAATTAAATTAATATTCTGAGATGAGTACAGATTACTGATTTGTGTCATCATTCAAAGCACTGCAAATCCAAAGTCCCCCTATAAAGAAGAGTGGAAAGTTTCCAGAGAGAGCAAAGCAGCTGGAGAGACCCTGGGCCACAACAGCACCAACCAACTGGGGAGGCACTGAGCACATGCAGCTCCAGCTCAAGGAGTGAGCTCAGCTCTCAAGATGAACCTGTTGCCAAATGACAGATGTGTGCAGAGAAATAAAATCGTGTGTGTGGGCAGTCTGCACTTTAAAGCTGGAATTTAGACCCACCATTTTCATCGCAGATATGAAGCAGATGACACTTAAGACAAACTGAGATTCCTCTTCTGAATTATTTGGCTTGCTTCTTATTTATTTTGCTTTATTCTGTATCAGGTCAATTTTGTGAGTCAGGGAGAAGCACTAAGTGGAAATTCCTTGCTAATCACTTGGTCAGAGCTGGGCTACAGAGAGAGTCTTACCATGAATCTCTGAAAACACAAAACAAGGGCTGAATTAGCCCAGGAAAACTCACCTGGAAGCAAGCTGTTACGAAGGGGGCATCAAGGTTTGACAGGCAAGGGATGAAACTTAATTAAAGCTAGAGGCGGGAAGAGAGGAAGAAATTAAATGCTATTTGGGAACACATGAAACAGAAATAACTCAAAATATGAAATATTTATAATTTGTAGCTGTGAGGGGTTATTTGAAAATATTTTATTGCTCTTTTTCTGTCCCCAGTGCTTTTTCTAGAAAGGGAGAAAAAGTAGAATACTTCAAAGGATGTGAACCAGGAACTGCAGAAAAACTTGGTGTGTGTGCGTGTGTGTTATTCATGTACTTCTCGTCTTCTTTCATTCTTGAACTCATTCCATCTCAGACTTGGATCTGACTCAGGTTGAAAAGCCAAAACACTTAAAAGTGATGGGGCTATTCTTACTCCAAGTGCCAGTAAACTCATTATTAGGACACTGGATTTGGAGTAACACAGTTCTCTCCCCTCTTGTTTTGAAAGCCCTCCTGTTTTAGAGTGCAGGAGGGGATGTGTTACCATCCCTCCTGTAGGAAGTGTGGCTGCATCCTTATCCCCTCTTCAGGGGTCAGCCTGCTCACATCATACTGAGCTGTGATATCCTTTGAAAAGATGCAGTATACATGCATATAAGCCCTCCTTTAGTTACTATGGAAAAGGAATTCAGCCCATTCCTAGCCTCTCTAAGGTGTCAGGCTTACTGGATTATTGAACTTTCTGGCTCCTTTCAGCATGCTTTCAAAATAGGTACTAGCTGGTCTTTAGGTATGTGGATGTATGGATTCCCTATATTAAGCAATACTCATTGTAGTATCTGGCTTCTGTTGATGTCAGCACTACCATCCTTCCCTTTAATCATTGCCATTGAAAATTCTGAAGAAATAAAATCAGCCTGGATTTTGTTCCTTTTTCTCCGAAGCTAACTTTGTTACACCTGAATTATTTTGTAATTTTTTCCATAACCAGGTAGGCTACAAATTTTTGTGTGTATTTTAAATGAAATCTTAAAGCTGGGGTCCAACAAACCTCATCTATCATAAGACGTAGAGAAACTTATAGAAGTTGACAAAAAAGGAATCTTCATTCTAAAAGTGCATTGTAAATGTTAAGTAATCACTGCAACATCCACTTTAGTAAATAGTATTATCTTCACATAGTGGGAAGGGCTAAATCCAGAAAGAGATGTGAGTACTACTGAGCCAAGCACTGCTGTCCTCGATTCCTGCTGACTGCAGCCAGCCTGGAATTTCACTCCCTTGCAATGCTCTGCAGAGCCGAGTCCAACATAAATTCAAACCCGAACAAGTCATCAAACTGCTGTATAACTTCACACAGTGACACATTTGCTAAGGTGTTTAAAGTTTCTCTTCTATTAAATACCGTAATTATTCATGCCAACCTGATTATTCACATAAATCAACCCTCCGTTTAAGCTTTCCTTCCCTTGAGAACACTAAACACTCTTACGTGACCGTATCTTTAACTTTAAATAAAGAATTGTAAATGCCTGTCTTCCGAAGGAAATGCTGTACAGATCCAGCACAGCCAGGGAACTACATTAACAGGATCCTGATAAAAGAGAGCAGCTTAAAGCAATACAGATAGGACAAAACAAGAACGTAGTCAAGAGTCCCCTGTCCCTTCCTAAACATCCTAAAAATTCTTAAGTGCATTTAAAAAAGAAAACTCCCTTCATTAGCCTCGAGATGAACAAACACTTTCAGCATTTTGGTATGGGAGTACCACACAAGCAAGGTCTCCAGCCAATGATTTGAGGAACAAGGCAGTGCTGTAGGACCTTTCCTGACTGCTCACAGCTTCAGGCAGCAGAAAAGAGAAAGCTAAAAGACAATAAAATCATGAACAGAGCCCACAACATTTTTGTGATGGAGAATGCCACTACTGTGCTCCAGAGAGCTGAGTCCCTCTATAGCCATCAGAACCTGTGCACATGCAGTTCCATCGGGGGTAAAAGCAAAGCTGGGTGTGCAGAGCTAGAAGACACATCTGGGTGCATGCAGGTGGCTGGGCTCAACACTGCTGAGCACAGGTGCACCCAGGACTGCACCCTCTGCACCCCAAACCAGACCAGCACAGAGGTGCTCCAGCCTGAAAGGAAGACAGTTCCTGCTTATTCCCCCCAGGCTGCTTACAGATGGTCTCAAAGAAGAAGCCCTGGGGTCCCCCTGTAGTGCTCACCTCCACTGAGCCCACTGGCTGCTCCCCCATCTGCTCTGTCAGATTCACTGATTTAGGAAAATAAAATTAAATTAAAGCAGATAATCTTGACAAAGTACAACTGAGAAATGTGCACCCTTGTGCCAGGAGTTATGACAGACAGTGACCTTTACTAAGGCAAGTGTGCGTGTGAGGTTCCTGAACCACCTAACCCCACTCAGCTCACACAGGATAGTACTGCTGGCTCGGCCCAGCTGTGTCCCCCAGTTTCACAGCTTGGCTGTTTCCATCTTCCTGTGCCAAGCGTGTCTGGTCAGTTATATCCCCTCTGGAATATCTCACTGACTGAAACAGGTTATGTACCTACTCATAAATAATCCCTTTAAATACAGATAAACAGTCTTTGCAGGAATAAAAAGAAGTAAGTAATATAAACTGTAACATGAGTTCTGTTTTTGTCATTTCCCATGTAAAACACTAGGCCAGCATTGAACAATTATGCAAACTTTCCAAGAGAACAGTCCATAAGCCAGTTCTTTTACCAGGTGTCAATACCAGAGCCAAATAAAATCTTTACACATTATATTGATCTGCATCTATCACATCTTGATCAAAGTTTCCTGCCTTCTGTTAAGGTGCTAACGATTTCCTAAGCAAAATCAAACACAGCTACTCAACTGTCTCAACAAGTTAGATGAAGTCACTTTAATTGTTGACTTTGATGCATCTTTTTTTGCATACTAATTTCAGCGAAGTGAGATAGTGCACAAACATTAAATGATGAAGCAAGGCAAGAGCAGAGCCAGCTGCAGGTAACCTGGTAAAACTCTCACTCATTTGTAAGTCTCAGTTTTAGGGACTTCCTTTCTGTCTCTGTTCAGACAGACCCGTTGCTCCAGAACTCATTTTTCAAAGCCCAGATAATTAAGAATATCCCAATAACAGTGACAATATTGTTAACAAATAAAATTCACTCTATTTTTTCATACAATCACACAATTATTGTCTGTTGCTCCTGCCTAGTCACCTTTTGCTCAGATCAAAAGAGGAAATCTGAGGAACAAAGTCAAAACTTAAAATTTATAGGTTTAAAGTGCCTTTTTAAAACAGCTGTGGCACATGCTTGCCCTGAGATTTCCCAGTGCCTCAGTTCTCAGCAGCATCTCAACTGACATGGCTCCATCTCTGCCTCTTTAAATTTCCATATGAAGAAGCTCATGTTTTCTCTCTGTGCTTGCAATGTGATGAAAGGGGAAAAATTAAAGGTAAAGGAATCCTTATAGTAACATATTTGTATTGCTATTGTTAAACCTGTGTCGAGAGCTTAGAACTTTCCATAGAAAAATTTGTACTTGGAGGAAATCTGGAAAGAAAGGGCTTGGCCCTGGAGGGAATTTCATAAAATACCAAATTAAGACATGTCAATTGGGTTCTTAAATTACACAAAGGCAAAGCAAATAATATACATCAGCGGCTTGAAGTGCTCTTTTGTAATCAAATGATTTGTGTTTCAAACCTGAAATTTGACAAGTAATTAATTCCTTCAGTAGATTTATTTTGTAAGGTTTTTTTGCATTTTCAGAAAAGATAGATTGCATCATAATGTGGTAGAATATAAATTATTATGCCACACATTTTTTAGTCTGTCTGAATTTCTTTTTTTTTATTTCACACTGTAGAATACATGAGTGCTCTTAGAAATTCTTTCTCCAATTTTACAATTTGCGCCTTGCAAATTTTATCTCTGACATGTTTGCTTAATATTTGGATGACTGCCATTGTGTGCACAAATTAGGCCGCCTCTTTTGAAGTGCCAAGCCCCTTATCCATTACATTTCCCATTGCTTTCAACAACCATTCAAGCTGGAACGTAAGGGTCCTTCCCTGCACTGTGCAGGACAGGGCCATTGGTCACATGTGCATTTCAAGGGGTCGAGCATCCAAAGTCTCTCCTGGTGCTCACAAACACTACTCGTGAACTTGCATTCCAGGGCTTGCACACATGAAGGTTTCCCACAAAAGTGTAATTTAAAGAATGGTTTTCAATTCCAGCAGGAGACGTTTAGTGCTCAGTACAAATCTGTCCCAGAAATACTTAGCATGGATTTTAAGCAGAGTGGATCAGCAGACGGTAGCTTCTGAAAACATGGGGAAGTCTTCTCCAATAGGCACGTACAAGCAGTTATCATCTGGCAGATACTCCTAATTCACTTTCCACCTTTTCAGTTCCATGCTTGAGTCAGTGTTTTGCACCTGCATTGCACAACCTAAAAGCACACACAGCACCTTTGTCACGGTGCAGGTGAGTAAGAGATTGGTCACCTGCAAGCTGCAGGTCCCGTTGCGCAAATCGCGCCGCAGAGGACGCACGTGGGATACTGTTCCAGCACCCACAGCTACGTTTGGGAAAGCTCAAACGCACACTGTATTACAACACTCATTTTTGCTGTGCTGTCATTTGATGCTTCCAACAGATTCACGCTGAAGATTGCCTCTGTTCTGCAAGTCCCCATCTGCCAGGCCCCGGCTGCTTCTGCAGCCTAAGGTTGGCAGGGAGCTCTTCCCAGGGCAAGAACAGTTTTTCCCAGATGTCCCTCAGCAGCAGAGATGGAGAAGACCAGGATGGAGGACTCTACCAGCCACAGAAAACACACAGGCACACGTCAGCAGCAAGGTGGACAATTATTAAAATTGTACCTGTGAAAAGCCAGCTCCAGAGCCCCCTTTCTGGTCTCAGGCTCCTCCAGGTACAAGCAGCTGATGCTGGGGACAGAGAGACCATTGCCAAGATAGATGTGTGATCAGAGATCACTGAGAACTCCACAAAGTTCTCATACACGCAGTGATGTACAGAGTGCAAGACAGGGGAAAACAAAACCATTTTCTAAGGCCTAGGACTCTAAAATCTCTTTTTCTTCAGCCATCTTGTTATTCTTATTATGACAAATACGTAAAACTATTAGCATGAGTCTAACCTTGTCAAATTTACTATCAATGCATCGTACTCATTTTCAGTGGAAGGAACACATCCCTGCCTTAAACAATGAGCATAAGAGCTCTTTCAAAGGGAACAGAACAAGGTATTTTTTATATACTACAGGCCAAATAAATTCCCTCACTGAAGGGTGTAAAAGTTTCCTAGAGAGGAATGAATATGTAGTGTTTTATTTAAAAATTATTTGCTATTCTGTCATATAATCTCAAAATCCTGAACCTTCATCATTAGAGTGAGACAAGCTACTTCTTCTTCTCTCCCTTTTTGTATACAGTGTAGCCAGTGTTGTTACCATGCAAAAGGTAAATGTTTGTATTTCCCTCTATTCCATAACACTATTCATCGGGCTGTAATAACACAAGTGTCTACATTCTCCTGGTTTGACTGAACGCATCAATTGTTCTTCACGTTCATGAGAGGCTTCATGTTTGAGGTTGAGAAATATTTCTACTGTAAACATCAGACCAACGAGCACAAATTCAGCTTTCATTTCTCTCCATAGTGATCTTTGCATACAAGTTATGACACAAAGGTGAGTCAATATGTAATACAGCAGCAAAAAAAATATCTCAATAGAAAGAAATTCCATTTTGTTAATACTTCAGTTGCCTCTTTAAACAAAATATTTGCTGCTGTGCCTGTGAATGGCCAGCTCAGTTGTAAGGCTCACAATGTAACTGAACTGTCCAGAAGAAATAAGGTCATGAAATGTCTTCTTGATAAACCTGTCTGAATAAGAGTAACCAAGAAGACCTCAGTTTCAAATCTGTAAACCCTTACGTGCATGTTGATGTAAGTATTATGGAGTAGAATATTGTACCTGCAACTAGTGCAGCTCTGAGACAAAACCTAGCATGACTTGTCTACTTAATGTGCTCGGGTTTTTTCCCCTGTGAAAAGGGCTTTGGTTATTCATTAGGCCATTTACTTCACTTATGTTCTACTGAACAATCATGCGTATAGGTCACTCCTAAAAATTTCGTATGTGCACAATATTTTCTTTTCTGTATAGATATTGTGCAATTAAAGCCTCATCAACAACCACAGAGCAAGTTCTTCTTATTATCTTCTCAAGATACTTGGTCTCAATGTCTGATTTCCACTCTGGTAAAGGTACACACCATTCCCAGTTCTACCCGCTCCTACCAACACACCCATCTGAGTGCCGTGCATAGCCAAGAGCCACTGAAATTCCACCTGAGATCCTTAATGAGCCTCTTCACCTCACAGATAGTAGGATGCTCTCTTAAAATAAGCGATCGTTGGCTTAAAATAATATTCATGTAGGAGACTCAACTCACTTTTCTACTTTGTGTTAAATTACTGCATTATGTAGTTATAACAATAAAATGTCTGAGTTCCCTTTATCAGCCATAGGTCTAAATCACTGTAAGTTTTGCTATTAAAGAGTCTCCCTAGGTACACTGCTCTGTCACAGATCTGAACTCAAAATCATTTATTTAACATCTGTTTCACAATAGTTTCTTAAAGATTTACTTCCTTTAAACACAACTGGGACACTTGATCCTCCCTTGTTTCAATCTGCAATATCCTTAAAAATAACAGTAAAATATGTTATGAATACAACACCAAAGCTGACACCAATAAATTTCAGTGACTCATTTCTCTCGCATTATTCCTGCTTGGCTGCTCCTAGAAGGAGATGAACTGTAGAGACACTCAGAGGCAATTTAGTGGTATTACAGAAGGACCCATTCCGCCTGGATTGAAAAGATCCTCTAAAATCACAGGGAAACTTTTTTTTTTGAGGGGGTGTGTAGGTAATTTCTCAAGTAAGAAACCCCAGATCACAGGTGGAACTATGCTTGGAGTGGAGCATGCACCAGTGCCTGGCACACCATGCCTTGAGAGCAGGTAGTGCATAAATACCATCGCTCTACCTGGTTACTTCAGAATACAGAGTTGCTTTTCTTTCACATAGGAGGTTATCTTTGCAAAATTCATTGAGGGGAGGGGTTGCCTCCATAAAATTAATAATATATTAAAAGTATGAACATTTTTTAGGTGTTAGAAGTTTTTATGTCAGGCTAAAATGGCGTTGCCGTGGACTTGTCCTCTTTTTTCCACCTGGGAATTTTGCCTGGGCTGAATGTAAACACTCTGGACATTGTTCCAGGATTTCTGACAACCCAGACATAACTAACTACTTCCAGGCTGATGAACATCCAGAAATGCCACACCAATGGCTCCTGACACATGGATCAAGCGTCCAGCACAAGTGTCCACCACCGAGCGCACAGGGCACGTGCCGGAGGTCTCGTGCACCACAGGCTTGCTGCAAATGCACCGACCATCTGTGCTGCACATGAGCACATATTTCACTCCAGGAAATCCTGGACAGAAACAGGACCACCTGAGCTTGCTGCTGCCCTCCCCCTGTGTCAGCCGGCCTGCTCCAGGTTACAGCTGCCTTCCCATCCCTACCCTGGCTGTATCAGCCCTTGCTGAGCCTGGAGGGCTGGGCTGCTCTGCCACCACCTTCACCAAAGCTCAGCGTCCAGAGCAGGCGCCTGCCCTGAACAGCCAGGCCAGGCTACACTTGCAAACAAAGAGACTAAGCTGATACTGCAAATGTTAACATTTTATCAAGGGTCTTGCAATGTTTGTTGTTCTTGTACTTGAACTTCTGGAGCCGGAGAATTGCGTGAGAATTGTAACTTTTCACTTAAGAAAAAACATTTTCAGATTAGAACTCTGCAGCTGAAAAAGTGCAAATTATCGGATGAACTGACTAGAGACTATTGCTAGTCCAAACACATCAAATAAAAGACCTGCAAATGTGACCTTAGAGATTTGAAAGGCATAGGTATCTAAAAAAAATTTATATTTTGTTCCTTGTTAATAATTTTTTAGTCACTCATAAAACCATCAATAACTTGAAAGTCTACAAATGGCAATTTTGTGTAGATGAAAGTTTGATTTAAAAATTAGATATAATATTTTGGAGGGGGGGCACAAGGGTTGTCTCTGAAGTGTTGATAATAATTGATGCATAAAATATTTTCCTAGATGGAGGCATTGGGAAATCATCACAAGTGCTTGTGCTGAAATGTTTGTCACAGTGAGTGCCTGAGGTCCACTCCCAAAAGGCTGGAGGGTCCCTTCCAGCTGGCTGTTGCTTTGCCTCTGTGCCAGCCTACTACAGTGCTTCAGATGGGGGTGCTTTGGATCAAACCAGCATGCTCAGAGATCAGGGACCCCCATAATTTGTGTCAAGGATCAAGGAGAGAGAACAGGAGGGAAAAAAAAATAATGGTAATTTTCTTGGTCCTACAGTTTCATGCAAACATTTGTCAGAGATGATGACTATATTTGCAGTTTGGTCCTTAATAGCAGTGTTTGTGAAAAGAGTTGGATTTTTTTATGTGAAATAACTAGAAGTCTAAAAATTTTACATACATTAAGTTAATCTGAAAATCTAGGAACCCAGATTTTCAGAATTTACACAGATAATCTTTATAGGCGCTCTTTAAAAATTATTCAAGGTATATCAGCTTATAGATTTGTTTCTCTTTTTCCAATGATACAGTTCAGAAGAAGCTCACTGAAGTCAGCGGCGACACGTCAGCATAAAAATGGAATGGGTAGATGGAAAATCCATCACAACCAGAGTAAGGAACTAAATCTGGTCTTTCCTCCCTCAACCACAACGCAGTTACAGGGCTCCAGCACAGCTAAGGTACTTAAGAAGGGAAATGAGACTCACCGTATAATGAAAGAGGATGTGCAGGGGATGCAGCACATCTCACTGAAATCCTGTTTCGCTGATGACAGTCAGTGCTGGTGCTGCAGGAGGGCTCTGCCTCACCCAGCAGCTCTGCCCCATGCAATGCCTACCATGAAGCCACACTGCTGCATCCTAACAAGAGCCCATGTCGCAGACATACTATGCTTGGTGTCTGTACACAAGAACAGGCAACTGAAATCTTCTCAGCCATCTCAAATGCCATCATGACTTTATGAATCCTATTTTGAGGGTGACTCACAACTTCCCAAGAGGTCTAACCTCAAAGAAGCTGGGCAGACCCAGTGACCCTCTCTCTGCATTCTATATATCCCTGGAGTTACTGTGCCATGCTGCTTCACACAAACACCTGATGAAAAGCACTAAGTGCTCAACCAACAAGTGAGCAGCCAGACTGTGGTCCTGTACACGGCTGTAACCCCCTGGATAGAGTCCTGATTAGCTGTGCCAGGAAGGATTGCAGGATTGAAGCCTCTGACTGTACTGAAGTTACCATGAGTTACCTTAGTTGTTTTGGTATGTAAGGAGCTATCACTTCCCTATAGAACCAGCTCCTTAAACCTCCAGAGCCAAAACTGAACTTGGCAGACAAGTTTGGACAGAGGCTGTAAGTGGCATTCTTCCTGCCCTATGTTTGCAAGCTGTCCTTCAGCTTGTCCTCCCTTTCCTGTCCCTGCAGATGCTGTGCCTTTGTCACCAGACCCTTGTGTGTAAACCCCCATACCCCAAATTCACCTCATCAATCATGCAGCACTAAGCACTCCCCAAAAATTCCTCACCCACAGAACACAGCTGACCTTCAGAAGAAAAAGATAGGAGAGGTCTTCATCAAATTCCTTCTCAAACTTGCTTGCTGTTGCACCCATACAGAGTGTGACAACTCCTGGGTAGCTTAGGTGTGCTAAAACCTCTGCTTGTCACTCTGACCCTCAGTGTTGTTTGTGTAACTCTGTTTTCCTGGCTCACAGGACTGACCTGCCCATCAGCTGTGCTTGTACAGCACCAAGCACAATGATATTCTTGAGCCCAGTGAAGCATTGGAGTTTGTAACTACAGCTCCTCAACACCAGAATGCTGTAAATAAGACATGATGACTTCTCTTACCCCTTTTATCATAGAATCACTAGATATCATTCCTTCATTTTAAGAGAAGAAAGTGTTCTTCACTTGAGGACATTGTCTTACTTATGAGCATGCAAATTTGGTATATTTCTCAAAGAAGTTCAACAGTGGATTCCCCCAAAAATGCAAGTGTACACACATTTTTGACTTCACGTAGTCATCCTTTTTTTGCTGGCAACGAATGGTTCGAAATACTTGTCCAGCACAGGCAGCAGTGCCTCCTGCATACTGCAAGAGGAATTGCATTTTCCACTGACCGTCCTTAGCAAGTGGGTCTCTAACTTCTCCAGGGGGAATCTGTAGCACGAGACCCCCAACCTGCTGCCTGCTGCCTTTTTCTCGCTCGTCAGCTACCAGGACTATCACACCAGAGCTCTGAAGGCTCTGGTAGCAGCACTGCTGTGCATTTGCACAGCTCTTCTCAGCAGCCCTGGCCCCCCAAGGCTGACAGGGGAGCTGGGGGCTGGCTGGGGAGGGGAGAGCTACGTGAGTTCCAGAACATCTCATCTGAATGTATCAAGGTTGCTGCTTGTATTTCAGACCTGAAAAGTGGGCTTGCATGCCCATTTTTTATCTGTTTCTCCATAAGTATGTCTAATATAGCTCTAATGCCTATAACGCCTATAACTAATAAGAGATACTGAATCTTCCCTAAATATCTTGCCTCACTTTTATTCTAAGACTATCATGACTACACCACCACTACTAATATGAGCCCTTTACAATCACTAATGGATTAATCTTCACAGCACTGTTGTAGAGATAGAAGACAAAAGCGCAGAGATAAAGCCAATCGCTATTTAGGTCAGAGACAGTAAAAAATGGAAAAAAACACCCCAGAATTTCCAGTTCCTTGGTGTTCATATGTCTGCATTGCAGCTCAGGCTTTTTGCTATGACTTCTGGTTTAAATTTCTTCATAGATTTTTAATGTATCAGAACTGAAACTTTTCAATATTACAAAAAACTTTTTACTTTCAATTGCACAGAATGCTAAACTTCCACAGAAAATCATATTACAACCCAAAATAAACCATTTTGGTCAGCATTTTCCATACAACAATTTTGGCAACACAGCCACCAAAGCAAAATATGATTTTGCTGAAGACTTCATTGTAGGAAATAATGACTTCTTCAGAAAAACCAACTTTACAACAAGTCTGTTTATAGGCGAGAAATTATTTGTTATTTTACTGCCATAAAGGTACTAAATAACCTGTGAGATTAAGCTCAGATAGGAATCCAGGGCATGGTCATTGAATTCACACTAAACCCCCAGCCTGCTCTAGGAGTGAGCTTTTGTGTGGTTGTTTTCATTTGTGAACAGGAAAAGGAGCCCGGATTTTCAGAATAACGTTTTATTGGTAAATGGTCTAACCTGACTGACATATATGTGTCTGAATACCAATGAGATATATGTCCAAACACATATACTTGTGGAGACACAACTGAGTTAATGCTACTGTTCAGTGTTTTTTCGTTCCCAGTCAAGCATATGGAAAAAAAGAAATTTATTTATCTTAAAGCTATTGAAGCCCCCCCCACCAAATCTGCTCTAGATTTCCAATTCCTTCACTTTTCTGTATCAACTATCCTACACAGATGCTTCATTCTTCAATGGGAAAGGCAGAAAATTAAAATCAATAGCTTCATTATGTTTACAGTGTTTTTCTTTTCACCTGAGTTTTCCCAGTCTTAATGTCTTACTATAATTTAAAAACCATTGCTTGTTTTTAGTGAAATATTCCATCCTTATTCCCTTCATGTAAAAGGTTAGGAAGACAGCAATGTATGCCTTTATTTTTTATTGTGTATATTCTGAAAGGACTAAAGTATAAATCTCTGTCTGCTTTCACAAAATGTCCAACAGAATATAGTATAAACATTTTTATAGCATCTTCTATTGTATTACAAAAATAACAATTTTTACTTTAAAACGGAACAATTACCATTGATCTTTTAAATTCATATTCTTTTCCTGACAACAAAATTCTTCCTGCACAGTTCTTTTTGGTTTTTGCATATACAAAAAATAAATAATTGACATTTTGTACTATGTGAACTTCATGTATTATTAATTTGATGGAAATGAACACATGATGGAGCACCTTCTTTATCTTTGTGATTGTTTTCACAGATATGTCAGTAACACTGATATTGAATTGTATGATGTGTCCTAGGGACTGTAACATTTCAACAAAATATCTCCAGAAATATATGTGCACCCACAATGTCATCTAACAAACTCACCTTTCATTAAAGTCATCTCCAGTAAATGTGAGCTTGCATTTGCAAGGCAAACCTAAAAAGCTATGAAAGGAAAGCTGAAGATAAAAAATTATTAATATAGAAATAGAGCCTTAGAGATTATTTCTCCTATAATTCTAATGAGACAATAACAACAAAAATCCAGAGATTCAGCCTTGACGGAAACACAGAACTTTCTTCTTGGGAATATTTGGGTTCTTCATTAAATGATATACCATGTGCTATTTCTATCTCATCTAAAATTCTGGCATCTCCTGACAATGTATCCTCCCAGTGATGTGCACATGTGTAATCGCTCATTTACATTAATGGGATTATGGCTGTTTTGTATCTAGGAGAGAATACTGTTTTTAATTCTTTTATTTCCCCTAAGAGTGGTTGCTTACGATGCACTTGGCAACTGAGATGTATTATGGTTAATTCCTAAACAGGAATTAAGTCTCTACTCTACAGCATGTCACACTTGCCTGAAAGCAAAAACGCTGCCTACTAAGCAATAGACACCCTAATTAAAGTTGCCCAGCATAATATCAGCCCATTAGTTTAAACTAAAGAGAATAATGGAGGTGGTATTAGGATACCACAAAACATAACCTAGGGTCAAAGAAAGATTACTTCGTTTTGGGTAATTTTTTTTTTTAAATGTATATATTTTCAATGACTTTACAGAAGCTCTCATAAACCAAATACAGATAATAAAATGCTTGTCAGTTTTTAAGGCTCTGCCGAAGCAAAAATGATACCAAACAGCAATAAACTAATTGTCAATCAGATGCTTTTGCAGGAACATTTTGCAATAATGAGATATAATAAATATTCATCAAGACATAGTCTATAAAGGCATACAGGAGCATATTTTATGCCTGTGTGTAACACATTATGCCGGACAGTTACAGCTGATGGGGGAATGGTAGCAGACTTGCAAAGCTTCCTGGTATATTTACAGTCTCTTTATCCCTTATACATAGTCTAAAAAATCTGAACACTTGTAAATGGTGGGGAAAGGAGGGAGTAAATATTGCGCATTTTCAGCCCAGTCCTTTTCACAAGGCACTCTTTAGGGAGGATGAGAAAAGGTCCAGAAAATAAGTGGCTTTGGAATTCCCGTTTACAAACTTCGATCCATCCATAATCACATCTTTAATGGTGCAATTTCAGACATTCCTGGATTGACTGTTTCAGTTTTAAAATACCTTACAAATGGAAAAATAATGTATTAAGTAATACTGCTGAGCAATAATAAGGCAGTAATACTGCTGATTTATCACCTGCTAAAATAAGTATTTTTGGGTTTGGGGTTTTTTTAAATATGATTTTGATCCCGACAATTAACCAAATAAATCCGTAAATTATCCAGGTTCATTAAAACCCTTGTTTGGCACTTTAAGAAACAGCCATGTGTTTAAAACACAGGAAAATCTTCCCAGAACAGCTGATAAAGGAAGCAGCTGGCAGAGAATCTGGTTTTGCTTCATGACACTATAAGCAGCACTTAAATTGTTTCTGCTGCATGTCTATCATACAGTCCTTTGAGATATTTATCACTGGACTCAGGAAAATAAGCATTAGGTGGAGTCACAGACACTCCTCAAATTAAGACAAAGAGCCAAATCCTGCCCACACAGGCCACAGCCCTTCCTGAGCCCAGGTTTTTCAACAGGCACCTCCCTGAGGTCATTCCCAGCAATATTTTCTTGGGTTCCACAAACTTGGCTCAAAATAAAAGTTTCAGCCCTTCCTTTTCTCTCCATCCTTGCCTGGGAGGACAGGCATTATGTCCCATGTGGTAAAGCTGGAGAGAGTGTAAGGGTTCCTACAGCCTCAGGCTTCTCCCTCTTTCCTCTATAGCCCACAGGGGCTATGAAGAATATACCTTCAGACACGGTCTATCACAGAGGGGTGGAGGAAGGAAAAGATGATTCAGGGAGCCAGGCTCCCCTCCGTCTGCACCAAGGACAACTCAGAGCTGCCAGCTCATGGCACATCCCAGCCCTTGATCAGTTCCCCTCACTCCTATAAACAACCCGAGTGCTTTGTTTTGTAATTTAGATTTGATTGCAGGAATTTATTAAAATAGGTTATATTGTGCCAAGGATTCCATCTTGGGCACACCTAATTATTTCATATATATATGAATATTTAGCTGTTCTCTAAGCCAACAATCACCAGAAATGCTTCTACATCTGGCCCTTTCCCAGGTTTTTATTTCTCAGCATTTAGAGAGTGTGACTGGGTATGTTCACATTATAGGCTCACGATCCAGATTTAGTCTGAATTTCTTCAACAAGATTCACTCCCAAAGACCAAATGTAAAGGGATCACATCAGTAAGGACATATTCAGAACCTGACTGCCTGCATCTGGAAAGCAGGGCTCTGTCATGGTACCGGCCTTGAAAGAACACCTGGAATTTACACATGGCACGTCTGTCTATTAGCCAGCTATCTGCAAGTATTTGATAGTTACAAAATTGTCACTAGGAGGTTGTTTGGCTAGAAAACAACAATAGCTGCAAGAAACATTAGAAATCTTTTGCCCGAGTGCCAGCTTTAGTGAAGGTCTGAGCTGCTCTCATTAAAAGTCAGCAGAGAGGATCCCATTGCTTTCAGTGCTACAAGCTCAAATCCTGCAAGCATCATTGTGCAACTTGAAAGTAGGTCTGTGTAAGAACAATTACATAGCACTGATCCCAGATACTTGAGCTCTCTTCAGCAGTGCAAGACTCCTGTTATCACATTTGGCAGTGGCACTCAAAATAAGGCTTTCACAGGTGTAAAATGGAGATGGCAGAATATCTTGTAATGGGACCCTTTGGGTGAATGAATTCCTTTGCTCCTTGAGCAGTGTGATTAGATGGGCCTGACTGCAAAGCACAGAAAGAATGACCTATCTGTACCACAGATGAGAACAGGATTTTGGAAAAGATGGGTTAGACCTCTTATTGTGGATTATGATCCTCCTAATCTTGCTCAATTCCATTACAAGCTGGGCTGGAGCTGCTAAAATAACTAAACATCAGGCAACAGCTGTAACACTCAAGGTTTTCTCTAAGGAGAAATTAGAAAACTCAGGTAAGACTAAAACCCCTTAAGGTGACAAGTATGAAGAGAAGCTTCCTGGCCCTACCCTTGCTATAATGTCTACCCAGGACTCTTCCACTGGTCCTGCAGAGTGCTGAGCCCCGACTGTGTCCTGATGCTCTGGTGAGTGTCCATGGGAACAGCTGTACCATGACCAAGGTGACACCGGCACATCTGAGCCTCCACCTTAGTCCCACCGGCCCTCAGTGGGCTGGGTACTTTAGCTGGGCCAGACCCCTAGTCTGTAGGGTTTGATCATCTCTATATTTTATCAAGGTAGTCTTGGGCCACAGTCCAGTAATTGCCAGGGTTTTCCAAATGCCAGGTTGAAAACAAACTCCCATCAAACTGAGGGGCTCTGCCAAGTTCAAAAGGTGAAATAAATGAATCTTTACACATTATAAGAACAAAATCAACATTCTTCTGTGGCATAAAGTGCCTGAAAAACTAGCAAGTAAAAGCAGGTGTGATGTGCTCCCTGTCAGCTAACGACACTGATAAGCTTGCCATGCCTGGTTCTGCTTCATTTCAAACAGACTGCTGAAAAAAAGGGGGAAAAGCCAGAGCAGAAATAATTGCTGGAGCTTCGAGTTAGCTGAGAGAGCCTGCAGGCTAAGATCAACGCGACTGATTTCATCCTCTTCCTTTTATTTCTATAACCTTAAACGTTCTGCTATTATAAAAGTCATCATGTCAGCTTTCCCCCAAGCCTTAGCAGCGGCCTATTTTAAAATTGTATCAATTGGTAAAGCTCCTGGCTGGAGTATTTTCATCTTGATTTATGGTTTTTGAGCTTTAAAGATGAAGAAAACTCCACTGACCTGATCTGAGCGTGCATGTGCATTGTCCCACACATATGTTTATAATCAGAACCTACAGAAACAACGCATATTAGGGAAGCTTTAAAATTACAGGGAAAGCAGCAGATTGCAAGTGAACCCTGTTTATCCTGTATTTGTCTCCAAGAAAAAAAAATAATTAAAAACCCCACCTATTTTGATTCTAAATGTTTTCTTTCTCTGCTTAATATCAGGGATTTAGCTCTTCCTGAGGCCACAGATAAGGTAAGGGTCTTAGAATTAAGAAACTCGTAAATCAGTGTAACAAATGTGGACATATAATACTGTGGCCTTGTTCTTGCTTCTAGATCAATGTAACTGATAAAAGAACTCTAGGCTGGTGAGGAAGGGGGCAAAGGGACTTCTGCTTTTTTTTTTAAGCAGGGACTGATCAAAAGCAACCCCACAACTTCAACTATTGCAGCAAAGCAGCAGCCATCCAGAGCTAACGCATATTGCTTCCTTTTAAACACTTGCAGCACGGACCCCAGAGAATGCATTATTAAAATGTTCAAGAGGATCATATTAGGGCTTCAGAATAAATACTAACTTCCCACAATAATCTTCACACATTCGTCCATAGGGAGCAATGGAATAATGACCCTTTGAATTTGTAATACAAAGGAGAGGCTTTTCTTCTCCCCCTCTCCTTGCCAGCAGTGTGGTGGCATTGCACACTAAAGAGCCTGCTGCTAGAGGAGAGGTTAACCCGAGAGAGGAGGCACTTAGAGAAAGGAACTTAATAGAAAAAAATGGTGGCTGAAGCAGGCACATGAAGGTAAGGTTTCTTCACTGACTGGGGAAATGGACAGTGAAAATAAGACACAGTCCTAGTGCTGTGGAGTTCTGGAGGGAGGCTGAGCAGTGGGATGCCCAGGAATTACCTGTCATGCTGTTCACATCGGCCCATACATGCCCATCACACGAGGAAAACACCCCCTTACAGAAAAGGGTTGAGCATAAGAAATACTTCTGAAGTCCTCTATCCAGACAATTTGAATTTTTGGTATAAGAAAGAACACAAATAATACCTTAAATAATCCCAGATCAGCTAACCATCAAAAGCACTATTTCTTATAATGTGGGTAGAACAGAAGCTCAATCCAAATCTGAGGAAATTCTCTTGGAACCAAGTATAATTTTGATGGTCCCCTAAAAATGATCTATACCCACTCTTCAGAAAGATAGTAGGTCAGGAAATGCTGTTTTTCTTTCAAGGCAAGCTGGTCACTGTGTTTCTGAAACAATTCTTTTTCCCCTGTCCTTTTTCTCTTCTTTTGAGAAATGGCTTGACAGAGCTCACCTTACCGAGGGAGATGCTTGATAGATTGCACATGAAAAAATCTGATCTATCCCTTTTCCCAGGACAGAATTGTTCCCAACAATATACTTCGTATCCATTATCAAAGGAATTAAAACATGCAAATAGGAGAAAGGTCTGCTCAGTTATCCTGTTGCTTTGAAAGAACCTAAAGGCACAATTTATGGCAAATGGGAGTCTTAAAAAACAGCAACTGCTTTAGCTGAGCTGGGGGGAAGAGAGGTTGTGCATGCAGTCAAAGCCATAAACGCCAGCCTTGGTCTGAAAAAAGGTAATTGTGCTGCGAATGCTGACAGGTCTGACAGAAAGTGTCTTCATTGAGAAATTGCATTTTGAAGTTCTTCCCTTTCCTTCAGAAATAAATGGACTAAAGCAACAGGGCTGGCTCTGACAGGAAGCGGGGATTCGGGACTTCAAATACAAACATTATGAAAAACAAGCAACATCTGCAAACAGTAAGTACTTATTTATATTTTATGGAGTGTGTGCTTGGGATTTTGACAGGTTTTTAAACAGAGCCTATATTAGGCCCATACAAAGGTGAGAATGTCCCTTTTTAAAAATACATTATGCTGCTGAAAAGCAGTCTAAATCTGCAGTCCAAGCCTCAGGTGAGCTCTGACCCCTCCTAACCTGGTCTAACAAAACACACATGTGGTGTTTGCAATAGAACAGTTTACTGCTACTCTCTCAAGGTCAGGACAAGACAGACACTTGAGGTTTAGTATTCAGCAAGCTTTTCCCTCAGCTGCCAGAGTGGCTTTGAACTTTTCCCTTTTGAACAAATAGGAAGTGAAACTGTGAGGAAACAAGTGCTTGGAATCAGAGAGGCACACATACCAAAAAGAGAAGGGAACCTCCCCAAAAACTATACAGATTTCTTTTCAAGCAAACAAAAAAAAAAATCCAAACCAAAAACCAAACCCAGCCTGACATCCAATTAAAGGGTTTAAAATTATTCTGTGTGTAGCTTTGAAATTTTAACACATACTCCTTTTCAGATGCTACCCCTGATTTTTTTCATATAACAAATAATAACCAGTTGGCAGGTATGGTGCACTGTGCACTATAAAATATTTAGTAAGGCAATAACGACTCCCTGGGCAGCATAAGAAAACTGCGATTATATTCAGAGAGAAAGCCGTGAACAAACAGAGGGGGGAAAAAAAATACAAAGAAAGATAAAGGAAGGCCTTTCATCAGGTCTTCCTGTCCAATAACACACTCAGGCTTGATCCATATGTTTTGAGAAAAATCAAAGTGTCACGACTACCAAAAATGTCAATAGCTCCAGTAAGGAATATTGTCTAACATTTTCTATTACACTGTTGAAGAATTTGCCTCCCAGCGCAATTTGGAAGAAAAGTCTTTTATTTCTAAAACACTAAAAAAAATGAACAAGGCACGCTTCTGTGCCATGTGTAATACAATAATGCTGTGGGCTTCCAAACTATCCTGGAAACTGATACTTTGATGAAAGTGAGTCCTTCTCCACACCTCTCATATTTTCTGTCCTCTGCACACAGACAGGGCTGCGAGGCACATCCTGGTCAGTGGGATCTAATAGCGCAATACATCGCTCACTGCGAAACTGGAGAAGGAAAACTTTCATCAGCCTTAATATTTTTATAATCCTGCATAATGACCCACAGGACTGGCTAACCCCCCAAAATGGGGGGGGGAGGGTTTGGGGGGGCTGTTGAGGAAGGGAACATTAATTGCACTTTGCTCCAAGCTGTGCCTCGGTGTGCTGTTTGCATCCCTGTGCATAGCTCGCTTTTAAGGACATCCCATTTCTCCCTGTCATCTGTAAACAAACAATTTTATTGCTGTCTTGGCAAAATGTAAACAAAACTTAGCACCTTGCCCTGGGGAGAGCTGCAGCTAACATATGGTTTGTCTGTACCTTGGTGCACAATTTCTTTTGTATTTGTCTTTTCCAGTACCCTTCAAGTTCCAGAGGGAAAAAACACATCAGTGCTGCTGCGTCTTTATCCTGTGGAATCTAAACTAGAATTGAGCGTGTTGCAGGCAATCAATATTACTGTGAAAATTAGCCTTTATGACTGAGCCACTGTTTGCTCACAGGGAAAAAAAAAAACAAAAAACCAAAAAAACTGGCTTGAGTACAGTGCAGCTACCAAACCACTGCAACTTAGCTCGTGTCCCGGGGTTCTCTTCCAGAGGGTTTAGCACCCACCTGAGGGAGGAGAGGCACCAGAGTCAGAGAGATACTCAGCGCTGTGAAGGACTCAGAATTAATGGCTTGGGAGTTTGCCCTGGAGCCTGTACCCATGCCTTGGCTAGAGGAGTGAGCTCTCTGCCAAACAGGTGGTGGCAGAGGTGCTGCTGTGCCACTGGCAGGGCTCAGCAGGTGCTTCTGGTGCTTGGCACACCCCAGAGCAGCAGGCACAGCAGGTCTCTGCTCCTGCCCCATCGACTGCCCAAGCCCTGGCAGACTAGATGGGAGGTCCCGCAGACAAGTGGGGATGGAATGCTTGCCCTGCAAGAGCTGGCCTGGGGAGCTGCACTCACCTGGCCTAAGGAGGAGAAGACCTTGGGGGACCAGAGAGAAGCCCCCAGAACACATGAGGAGGTCAGCAAGGAGATGGAGCCAGATCCAGGCCACAGTGGCACACGGTGGGAAATGAGGCACAGTGGGCAAGAGGTGACATAAGGACTGGAAATGAGGAGAAACAACAGGGATGCACGTTGCCCAGGGATGTTATACAGTCTCCATCCTTACAGGTTTTGAAGACACGAGAAGAAGAAGCCCTGAATAACCACTTCAAAGCCCACAGCTGACTGCTTTCAGCAGGAGGTTGGACAACAGACCTCCTGAGACCCTTCTAACCAAATTACAAACCCTTCATGAGTTACTCATGGGAAAGCTTTTTACTTTGGTAAGACAGATTTTTGGAATAAGATTCATGCTAAAGCATTTCAGAACCTGGCCTTTGGTATTTGGTATTTGTCATTAAACTTCTGTACTCACTTAACATATTCCAGTACAGTATTTGCACACTCTTTCATGAACCTACTTATATCCAGAAGCAGGCAAATTTTCCTTGCAGAAAATCCAGCAAGGCTGTCCGGTCAATATTTGGTTTTATTCTACAGTGCAAAGTTGTTTGTTTTCTACCTGTATGCTATTAAAAGGGAGAGCTAACACAGCAATGGATATTAGTAGTCAAACTAAGAATTGATACTCATCCCATTAATTAGAGGATATTCAAAACTGAAAAAAATCCTGCTGGCCTAAAGAAATCATGCAGTAAGCAGAAGAAATGTCATAGAATTTATTTTGTAGAGAATAAACAGTAGAAAATAACTATTAGTGAGATATGTGCAATGAAAAATTATTTAAAAAACATGACTCCCTGTTTGCAAATTATCCTCAAATAGAGCATGAGCTTGTGCACCTATTTGATATTTAGAATTACTCAGCAAATGGGTCATGTCAGCAAACTGCTGCCAGGGCTTCGCTGGCAGGCTTCTTTCCACAACTATTACTTTGAATATATGTCCTTTGTACCATCAACTACTTGTGCTCAGCACTTCCTCACCTGAGTCAGGTGGCATTTTTCCTCTCTCCCTGCTGTATGGGGCTAGCAGATTCCCATGCCAGCAAGGAACACCCTAGGCAACCACATACTTTTGACACCACTAATTTAAAATCATGAGTTCTGTCTGCAAATGTTTTGATTCACAGAGAAGAGCTCCATGCTCCCAGGAAGTGAACAAAGATGGAGCAAATACTATCAAAGTCATTTGCAGCCTTCACTTGAAATATCACAAATAATTTTTTCAAGTATTCACACATAGCTAAAAATAACTCCCCCAAACTACCTGCTCTAATCATAAGCTATGTATTATATATATAATAAATTTTAAAAGGATTGTAGAATCCACAAAGGCTTCCGTCCATTATAAATTTGACGTAGGGTTTTTTTGGCTATCATACAATCCAGACATTGCTTATGAGTCTGGCATACAAAGGAAAAATAGCCAGAAAGGATAAGATTTGCCCAACAGCCCTAGCTTCACATTCCTCAGTCCCTCATCCAAACACATGCCAGGATGGGGTCCTGTTCCTCCCAAGACCAGCTGCATTTCCAAGGGCATGAAGGCATCTCTGCTTTGTCATCTGCCACACAACCTGGTTTTCTTGTGGGTCCATTAGCTGTGCTTGCAGTGTACATCCCTGTAGCTGGAACACACAAGGACAGTGACACAATAAGCATTTCAACCACTTTTGCTGCCTACGCTGTTTTTTGAAAAGAAGTCCAGCAAGAGATACTATGGCTAAGATCTCAAGCATAATATAAAACCAGAGACATGACACTGTCTTATTCCTTCAGAGGAAAAATGGTCCCCAGATGACTGAAATTTCCCTCTAGTCAGTGTCAGTAAATAGTAACAGAAATAAAAAGTCACAAGGGTACAATTGTCATTAGTATGTAAATTTTAAAAGCTCAGTCAAAAATATCAATACTTTCCACTTAATTTATTACTATATAAAGATGGATGATAGCAAAGTGAAACATTGATTTTCAATGCCCTTTAAAAAATTGTGATGAAGAAAATACTCAAGGACAACTACTTCAAAATACACAGACTTAAAATTAATTATTGTATTTTTTTTACAAATGCTTGTTCAGTTCAATCCTATTTGATTGCTTCTGTTGTTTTTTCTTTTTTTAATGAAGTAAAGGAATAGACCATTTATGTAAAGAGCCATTTCAAAATTGATTAGATGTAAAGACAGGTTAGCATTTTTACAGTATTGACAGAAAACCATTAACCAAGCAGCCTATAGACACGGTCACTGAAAGTTAATCGAAGTGAATAGTAATTTGGTAGGGCTTTGCGTGACAGTCATACAAGCTCACTCCTGTTCACAGATTTTGGTTGTAACTGATCTCTGAGATGCATTGAACTGTCTCTTTTGAATGCTGTGTATAATTACTTTTTGATTATAATCACTGAATTTAAACATTTTTGAGAGTGTGTGACTGCTGTCACATGCTTGTTTCTAAAATTAACTACAGCACCTCTACCATTGCACAGACACTTGATTTAAAGAACTGTAAGCAGTCTTGGGTAATAGCTTTTCTTTGATTATTTACCTTTCAGATTGCCTGAGTCTACACTGCAAGATAAGGCTAGTATTTTAAAGGAAACAATACTTGTGGGCATTTTAGGTCAGTGGTTCTGAACAAATTCTGTACCACCTGACAAATATCACATGCTTGCAGCAAACGCATTCTTATAAGTGATAAGTTGCAATTAACCCCTTTTTCAAGTTGTAGAAGTGAAACAGAGCAAACTGGATAAAGGGCCTGAGTATGGGAACACCAAATTTAGTAATGGAGATAGAAAATAAGCACATTTCCCTATATATGCATAATTCCACTGCAGATTATTAAAATCAGGACAATTAAAAATATTTTTTTACCCTATTCCACACAATTACCTTAATGTTACCTTTATTTCTGTTTAGCATTCTTAGTGCATTATTTAAAGAAAATAAACCCCAGATACCTTTTTTCCCCTATTTTATTAAAAATATAGGCATCAGCTTCCATCTGAGTGTATCACAAGTCAGTCGCACGTTGTTGTCTTGGACCTTAAAGTTTCTTACCCAACTTAAAATATTTAATCAACTAGCAACCCTGTTGATATCTTTCTGGAAATGGCTAATTCTAAGTAATTAAGCTTCTGATAAAGTTTTATTTGCTAGTATTTGTGATGTCATGATCTTAATACAGACAAGATGAAACCAGGGTTGAATTTTATTTGCATTTCGTACCCCCTGGCTTACATGCCCACTTGCAAGGTTTCAGCAGAAACACCACTGAGCTGGAGAACAACATCCTTGTGACACTTATTGTTTCATCATCTTTTTGTCACATAAGAACAACAAAACCCCAAAGGGTGGAGCATTTTGAGACAATTTCCTGAGCAACAGTGAGGGAAAGCCATGCTCTCCGCCAAGCACTGCAGGAGAAAACCCCTGTGCCTTTGTTGGGTTCAGATGGGAACTGATCACAGTGAACCCATCCTGAAGGACCAGTGTAAAAACCTCCATATAAAAATCCTTTTCACCTTGCACTTATACCTGGAGGTGGTTTTTAATACAGCAGGAGGAGACCAGTTAACCCCTGTTCCCTCCTAACGTCACATTACTCAATGGATGCGGATATGCAAAGCCACTCTGTGAAGAGCCCTGGCAGCAGCTGTGGCTGAGGGGCTGCTGTATTAATCCTGCACAAAGAAGGCAGAGGCCATTTGCCATCACTGTTGCAAAGTGCTCCCAAAACATACCTGGGATTTTTGCTGAAAGTCAAAACTTGGCCCCGGGCAGTACAATTTTACAGTGTGGCCCTTGGGCACAGCACTGATGGGGAATTTATAACAACCAGTGAGAGAGACAAATGGGTAATTAGGACAAACTTTAAACCAAAAAACTATCCCAAAGCTTTGGGAGACACAGCTGACTCTGCTGACCAAAACAACAGCAAGATTCATTTCTCCTGATTAGCTCCATCACACAAATGTCACTCAGAGCAAGTGCTCAAGTGCTGTGGTGCTGTGGCACACCTGGCTGATGGGACCCTCCCAGCTCTGCACTCTCAATGCATTTCAGCTGTAAGAGCATTTTGAACAGAACAAAATGAGAGGCTGGAGGATATTCCTGGTCAAACTGAGAAGCGGTTCAACCTGAAGTTTGAATATGTGGACCATACTAAAAGGCTTGGTGTGAAAAGTCTGAAATTGTTTCCTTATTTGTCTTGAAAGGAAAACAGGAGGGGAAAAAAAAAAGCGCAAAGATGCCAAAAGCTTGGAGGCATGCAAACTCAGAAGCACAAACTAAAGGCTGTCTCAACCCACAGCTGTTACACAAAATATACTCAAAGGCTTCCCCAAGTAAATATCTTCCTTGCCTGCCCCTTTATTAGCAAATTCTATGAACCCTGACCCAGCTTAGAAAAATTTAATATTTTCCCCCTCAATACTTTAAAAAACATATTCAAGGGGCCTGATGGAGTCAGGAAGTCTGGAGAGAGGTAATTTGACATCTGAATTATTTCAAGGCCAATATGGAAAAGTATTCAAAGGCTTATTTGGACATACATCAGTCAAGAGACCGCTTCTACCACAGAGATGGTGTTGGGAATGCAGACAGCTTTCAGAAAGCTATGAGATAGAGCAAGGGAATTATGGCAAATGTCACATCTCAATCTAAGATGTCTATGATTAAGAAAATTATCTTGGTAATAGGCCTATTTCCACACCTGTAAAAGCATTTAGAATTTATTAGGAATGATAAGCGTAAACAAGTAACATGGTGTAAAAGCTTCCCTCTGCTAATTTGGTTGCACTGATTAAGATTTTACGTGATGCTTCTAAATTGGAATGTCAGCCCCACACTTCATGGAGAGGCTTCACCAGTCAGGGGCTGCAGTGCTTTGGTTAAACACGTGGCCTTTTAGGGCTCTGCTGCATTGCAAGGCAGGGAATAGTAACCCATCCTTTCTCTCATTTAGATAAAGTGTGGATGATGTAGTTATTCTTCATTGTCTATGCAATGTGGCTTAAAATAAAGTGACCAAGCTTCTGATTTGCCTTCTCTTAAGGTATTTCCCTCCATTAAAAAAAAAATCTAATTATACACTATTAAAATCTGAAAATGAATCATGGCTGTTTTGCTAAGAGACACTCAAATTGTGTCTGAAACATAAACAGCAATGGAAAAGGAAAAATAAATTATTAATGTTCATTTCTGAAAATTATTAGCAGCAGCACGTGACTAACAGCTACTTATCAGGGAGAAAGGAGGTGCACAGATTCTGGGCTTGCCTGTCTAAGGTGTCTTTTTGTAAATAACACAGACCAGTTACTCAGCCTTTTGGCTCACGGCTTGACCGTTTCCACAGGAATCCTGTCACAGGCACCTCTACTGCTCACCCATAGCAGCAGTGATGGGGTTTGTTGTTCCACAGCCAGGGCTGGGGAAATGTGGTCAGCTATACCTGCCCAGGGATCAGCTCTGGCACGACATGGCTGGAAGCAGTTTGTTGTCATGACCCATCGCCACACATTACAGACATTTCAAACTGCTTTTGCATTATTCAGCCACATGTATGACACAGGGCTGTGTCAGCAGAGCCACACCTCTGCCTGAGCGAGGTTCTGAACACAGAGCACCCAAAAGGCCCCATGCAAACACATTTTATTTGCCCAAGCAGCATGTACATATTTAAACTGACATTTCTCATCTACTGATGTGGCTGCATTTGTTTCATTCATCACCTAATATTAATGAGATTATTAGACATTATCTAGCCCAAGGCCCTGTGCTGGCAGTCCCTCCTGCAGGCAAGGAGCATTGCCTGGATCAGGTCTCCAAGTCTTAAACTCAGCTCTGTGGCTGCAATTTTAACTTCATTTCAAAGAAAGTTCCCCCCCGCCCCCCCAGATTTACACACTCAAACCTGCTACTTACTGATTTGTTCTTTAAATAAAAACAAAACAAAACAAAGCAAAAAAACCACCATAATTTTTCTGCCATTGGCTTTTTCTTAGTATAAGCAGCTCTTCGTACCTCTGCAGAATTTCTATTTTATGGCTCCCTGGCTCAGACTCCAACGCACACAGACTTTAAGTATACCAGAAGTACCCCTTGTCCCAACACAAAGGTGCACTTTGAGGGTAAGAGCTAATCATTACACCCTGGCCAGTGGTGTCTCAGTTCCCCTCCTTGCCTGGCTGTTCCCCTACACCTCTGGTCAGGGATCCCCTGGGACAAAACCAAGCCACGGCAATACTGCCTGCCTCCTCCCAAGGAAAGAGACACTGGTATTAAAAAGAAATCTGCACTGTCAGCTGTAGAAACAGATGGGCTCCCTGCTGCAGCACCATTTATCAGAGGGGTGAAAAAGCTCCCATATGTTGTGCTCTCTGTCCTCCAGTGCAGCCATCTCTCAGAAACTGCTTCCCTTTCCCATCACCTGCCACCATTTACATCTCAGCACAGCAAGAAGAGGCAGACCCAGGCCTTCCCCTTCCGGTCAGCTTGGCTGTAGCCTCCTCTCTGCTGCCTGGGCTCAGTCCTACTATTATGCTTCACAAATATGTTATCCACCTGCAAATCTCTTGCTAAAGGCTTGCTAATGCAGGGCTGATGGGAGAGATGGCTAATACCTTGTTGCCAAGTGATTTCCACTTTAATTGCATTTTAAGTCTCTTTTAATTGGTCCTTTAAAAGTCTCCCATTCTGTAAGCAGAATAAAGTTATACAGTGTGTCTTATTAGTTCTCTCACAAAGTATGTTCTGTAGGGGATTTCGCTCTGGCATTCTGGCCTTTCTATTCATTAATTTGAAGGAAAAGACTAGCCAATGATTTGGATATTACTGCTTAGCTGGTGGCTCTGCAATTACAAATCTTTTCCTTCCATTAGATTTTTTTTTTAAATTCCACATATGAAATACAGTGGATGAAACCCTCTTAATCCTCACTAATAGTTTCTGACCTTTAGCTGCAGGCATGTATTTTCCTGGGTTTTCAGGAACGAACCCCAACATTATGCTGCATTGCAAGCTGTTTCATCTCTCCGCACACTCCCAAGTTTAAACTTTCTGCTCCCTCTCAGCATTCACAAAGCCCACATATATTAAGACCATACTTCCATTGACTTCACTTTTAATATTAAACAGGCAGTACAAGATACCTTCAGTATTGACTCTACCAAGTCCATTAATGACCCTTTTGAGGCTTCACTTTAATTTACGCTTTGAAGGAAAACTGCTGTATTATGTGTCAGGGGTGAAAGAGAATATTGCTTATATTAAAGATCCGTATAAAAAGAATATCATCTTTGACCTACTAAGTCAAAGTTGAGCACTCAAAATAATTCCTACTGTAAGCACATGAAAAATATTATTATGGAATGCCCAGGCTTTCATCTGACAAGGAAGATTTAAGGATTTCATTGTTTATGTACATAAGAGGAAAAGGTCTTTAGTTTTTTTTTGTTGCAGCCAAGCTACAATAAAGCCAGAGCTGTCCAAAGTCAGAATACATATCTCTCTCTCAAAATCCATATAATTATACAGATCTGAAGTGCCACACAGAGTTTACTAAAAACATCAACTGCTCAGAGACCTCAAGAACTTCAACCTTACAGGTCACATTAAAGACAGCGTTTCAAAACTTCCCCATTCTTGCTGGTTTAAGTGAAACCCTTAATAATTCAGTACAGCTCTGGATGTGTGTATCAGACCCTGTGGTAGAGCTATGCACATTGTAATGAGATAGGAGCAGATCTGCATCACAGTGAAGGATGACATGGGCTAATGGCTTTGGCTACAGCATAAACTGTGAGATTTAAATTTACTAAAGTGAAATGTAAGGGTGAGATTTGCTTGAACACGGTCATCTGAGGCATATTCCTAACTGCTGCCTGAGGGAAGAAACAATTCAGAAAGGACACACTGGAGTCTGTCAAGGAGACTGTGAGCTCTGCAACCTGCTCTGAAAGGGCAGCTGCTGGGGATGAACAGAGGAGTCCTGCCTGCCAGGCCTCCAGGTCCCATGCTTTGCCATTACAGCTTCTTTCAGCTGCTCGTCTCCAAGTTTGAGGGCTCCTACTACATGCCAAAAAGGTGCTTGAGACATGGGGCAGACACAATAAAAAAGGTAAAAGACTCATATGTCAATGGTACCTCAAGAGATGCTAAAGGAATTTAAAGGCAGAGGACAGATTCCAAATGAGGTTCAAACCAATAAACTTCTAAGTGAGCAGGCACAGAAGGTGCCCTGCAAAAAGCTGAAGAGCTGTATAGCTACTACATAAGCAATTTCTAATGTCGGTTTTACAATAATAAAGACTTGTTATTTAGAATATTGCAGTGAACTATAAAAACACATTGCAAAAGGATAAGGAACACTTAGAAAATTTTATTTTAAAAGCTTCTTCAAATAACAGTTGGAAAGAATTTAAATACTAACAGTTGCTGGTCCAGTGAAACAGAACTGCACTGGATGACAGCTATAAAAGGTGAGAGTTTCACACTTTTCCCATGAACCTGACCAATTCTCAGTACCATCTCAATTTCAGATGTTGATTACAACATTGATTTGGAAAAAAGACAAGCAAACTCATCTGAAAATGAATCTACTGGAAGGACAACATTTTTCTATGAAGATCAAAGGCACATATACACGTGTGTGCGTGTATAAATCGCATCTGGTGCACTGTTTCTTTTCATCTGGCCAACACTCAGTAACACAATTATATTTAGATAAAAATGTGAAACATACCTTAGCATTTTCCAACAGAGTCCACGCTGTAAATTCTCAAGCAGCAATCCTCTCCCCATCCAGCTGCTCACCCTCAAACCAACTCTTAACTTCCATTAACTGAATCCTACCTCAGTCAGGAAATCAAAGCAAGGCTTTTTTTAAGGTGAGCAAAGTCTGGACCCTCTCAGTCAAACAACAATAACCAAGAAGTCTGTTACAGTTCTAGTGACCCATTTCTAGCCAGCAGCTTCAATAACCAACATAAAACCTGGCAAGATGCAGCTGGAAAAGTTTTCACGTAACCTGTTATTCTTTTTTCACATTTGTGAATGCCTTGTAAAAAATCTTCAGTTAAAAACCAATTGTGGATGAAATGTCTCAGCAGCCTGGAAGGAACAAGGCTACTTGTTGTTAAGGGAGCAGTGGAAGTCATTTCAGTCTTCTCTGTAATTTAACTTCTGACTTGGACTGGTTTAGAGGAGAAACAGACTGGGATCAATCTGAATAGAAAACCCCTCGCCTTCCTAAGCCTGAGCCTAGACGTCAGTGATTCTTACAGTGAATTGCAGGGAACCAGTGCTTTGCCCTATAAATACTTTAACAGAGAACTGCATCCTTCTAACACCTCACAAAGGAAACTGTTAACCAAATCCCTTCCTATACATCTGTGTTCTGTAGTCATGTCCCTGTGTGAGAACACTGAAGGCTGAGAAAGAACAAAGCTGCTGAACAGAGCTCATGCCCAAACCAAACACTTCATGTCCCCCTGACAAACTGGATAAATAATAATAAACTGGATAATTCCTGTCCTCTCACCAGCTACTCTGCCCATCTCTCCTGCGTGCAGGGAGACACAGCAACCTTGCAGCAATGGCCCTGCCAGTCTTCCTTCCATGCAGGGCACAGACATCACATCTGAAGAGATTTTCCTGCATAGGTGAAGCAGCAGAGCCTGGGATCCTGTTACTCTCACTGTCCTCTTAGGGAGCTGATGCTGCCAATTCCTACAGTGAGGACACACCAATTACTGCAGAGCAGCCACAGCACCCAGAGTCACTGGGAGCCCCTGCAGGTACCCTTAGTGCATTGGGACACACCTGCCTTGGTGAGCAGAGGAGCTCACATACAGGGAGCTCACTGATTTTTCTGACCATCACCAACCACCTCCTGTGCAGAGCAGAAAGGCACAGAATGAATTGGGATCCTCTCAGATGAAACTAAACCTGATGTTCTCCAGCCACCAGCACACACTTGGTGTGTGGGCACAGCCCTGAGCTGACTTGCAATAGGCTTCCCTGAAACATCCACAGTGTGGCCTTTGGGCCTTTAGCACCACACACTTTGCTTTGCAGGGCTGTTCTCACTGGGCTGCATGACTTTTATTTGTGTAGGCTTGGCCCTGTGGGCCCAGGGACAGCCAAGGACAAACGCAGAAACTGGTGAGGAGACCAAATCTGCTCAGTGGAAACGGTGCCAGGCAGAGTCTCTGCTGGGGATTGGGATAAGGTCCTGCTATCACAGGCAGATAACATCAAGTGATGGAAGAAGTTAAGTGGTTCATGTTCCTCCTTTTCTTATTGTGTAACCAGAAATCACATGCCTCCCCCTGCCCCCAGTATTTGGACTATTTTCTGTCGAGATGTCACTGTTTTAAAACAGAGGACTGAGTTGTGCAGCTTTTCCACAATAAATGCACAATTGCAGTAGGAATTTTTGTTGAATGAAAGACTGCAGACTTTAGCCCATTAATTTTACAAATGTCTTGTCTTCAAATGCTACAGTAATTAGCTTAACTCCTTCACACTTTAAGATGCTTTAAAGTGTGCTGCAGGAATGTCTTAGATTTTAGGGCAAAGCTAATTTAAACTTCACTAGCAGTATGATCTCCTGGGATACTGCAGGCAATGTTGATTTTTATCTGCAAACTCTTCTCTTAACTGTTGCCAAGGTTTTAGATTTTATCATAATGTATTCACAAATATTTATGGAAACTGTAACTCAAATACGCATTGGCTAAAATTAAACATATTTTACACAAGGTAACATCAGTGCCAGTTGATATAAATAAGTGTTCTTCGCTGCTTCAGCAGGCTTATTTGTCATGTTTAGGAAAAAACACCTCTAAATCCTGACAAAGCTGTCTTGTAAAAGAAATCTAAATCTGTGGTTGTGGGTTACTTGCCAACACACCTTTCCAGTGTGTGGTAGCTACTGCAGCAGTGGCCACGATGCTCAGAGCAGGGGGTGCCCGGCCTGGGGCAGCGCTGGGGTGCAGGGGCTGCTCCACAGGAGAGCCAACAGCTGATGTGCTGTACAGAGCACAGCAGGGCAGGGCTGAAACGCACACACTTGGGGAACCCCCGTCTCTGGATCCGATATGTTCCTAGGGAATGAGAATTTTCCCATGATTGATCTGACTATGGGAATACTTTGGACACCAAAATGATGCAGGTAAAATAATACTCATTGAAACTTGTTCAGAGAAAATAAGGAAATGCAATACGAGAACTCGTCAACTTCTGTATGTTACAGATACGGAACTCATTCCGTGTAATAAAAGAATCATGGGAAAAGCAGAGGCAACAAAGCAAAGAAGGTACTCAACATTTCCATGGCATATAAACCTAAATTCAATATTTTAAGTGTGAATATTTACCGTTAGCCCTGCAACCTCAAAAATGCCTACAACATATGCATGTCATTCATGATTTTCTACAGTTATAATTCAGCATGCTGCTCAAGTTGTTGGGAGAGAATTTGTGGAGACAAAAGGCAACACTGAACAATGGCAAAATTAACTTTGCAGTAACCAAAACTGGAATCCAACTCAGCTTCAGATAAACACAGATAAATGGATTTATATATTCTCTGTGCTTGAGTTTAAATTTAATCCACATTACACTATTTAAGGGTTTACCCCTGCAAGGACAGTCACAATGCAAGAAATATTTAATCTCATTCTGCTTCTCTTTTAGCTTGGCCTAATTAATTGTACCTGGCAAACATTCTTGTTAATCCCATAGCACCTTCACAGCTGTGTCATTGACTGGTTTTCTGCCCACTCTACATTTCTTGACAGGGTAAATGAGCTTATACAGAGCTTGGATTATGTCATAGCTTGGATTTAAGATCGTGGTACCACTGAGTAGTTGGGGCTGGAACCACCTAGATCAATCCCCATTCTCAAGCAAGGCCACCTGGAGCCTGTCACCCAGGACCACACCCAGGTGCATATACTGGACCTTTAAAAGTTCTTCAGCCAAAAGGAAAGTGAACTCGTCTGAACCTACTGGAAAGGGAATGGTCATCAGATAATCAGAATACATGAATTATAAAAGGAGCACATCTGGTATGCACTTAAAATGAACATTTCCTCATTGATACGTGACAGTGGTCACCTCACACTGCAGTCACCTGGATATGTGGAACCAATACAAGCCCTCAGTGCCTGACAGAGCCTGCTAAGCTGCAGTAACAAAGCTTCAGATTTGTAGCTGTAGACATCCATGGGTGATTAAAACAGTTTGTACCATTTTTTTCCTACTGCTTTGGATTAGGTTATTGCTCAGGAGAGGCCTTGTGCCATCACAGATACTAGATAGGTGTGTCTGTCACCTTTAAAGCTCTCATTTTTAAATCATTTTTTCTCTAGCTATTTTCTTGACTGGATTTTTTGAAGTTCCTTAGACACCAACAGCAATGAACAACTGTATGAGCTCAGTCATCAGCTTGGATTCTGCCTCCCCCATATACAGTGTAGGACTAAGCTGACAGTCCTGACTTGATCTGTTATGCTGGTCAAATGAAAAACAGGAAAGGAAGAAAACCTATCTGTATTTGAACCACTGATTCCTCTCGTGTGTTTTTTTCAGTTACATATTGTGTTGCACGACCCTCTATTTCCTAGCCCTTCTTGGGTGTTTTTTGTTTCCTCTCTGTATGCGATTTAACCACTGTTGGAACTGTGCTGCAGCCCACCAGGATTGAGAGCCAGGTACTTCTCATAATAGGAGGTCAAACTAAATGAAAGTCGGAGCCCCACCAGTTCTCACAGCTGAATTCCAGCACTGGATATGACATGGCCAAGGGGAAAATATTGGATTTATTTTTATGAGTTAGTCATAACCCTAATGCCCTTAAGAGGTACTGTGAGAAGTGAATCCATTCATAAGGCCAACAAGGTCACTTTTAACTTGTAAAAATAAATCCAATATTTTTCGCTGTGTCTTATTAGGTTTGTACAATGCAGCAACCGCTGTGGTTTGTTTTTAAAACGTCACTTCCCACAACTGCTCATATTGCTTTTTAGCATGATTGCCCTTTCCCATGTTCCTCAGCTCCCAAGGTCTGCATTGTCTCTTTCACTGCCTTTGTCTGTGCTTTGAGATGCACGGACGAAACACATCCTCTTACTGAAAGCACTCTCGAGTTTTATGTTCAGCCCCTGCTCTAACACAACTCCATTGTCACAGTCTCTCTTTCCTGCCTCTCGTGTGTAACACATCCCTGGCATTTCTCTCGGCTGGTGCCACACAGCCTCAGGCTTCCCTGACCTGCCTCAGTGCCTCCTGCCACTGAACTGCAACCATCAGAATTCCACAGCAGCAGGTGGAATTTGTTGGTTAGACTGGTCTGAAAAACAGTCTAATAATAGCCTAAATTAGATAACTTCTTTTTCTTTCCTCCTTAAGGCTTCAACAGCTTAGAGGAGGATGGAAGAACTAAGATGAGACCTGGAATATTTGTCCCAGCCCAGGAAATCTGCTGTTTCAGTCCATGAGAAGTCCTGCAGACCTCAGGGCTGTCTCATTTTGAACAGCTTTTCCCCCAGCAGACAGCAAGAGCCCATTACACATTTCCTTTTTCTCCCTTGCAGCCACGCCATAATTCACAAACGGCAGGAAAAGGCAGAGGGTATGGAAAGACACAACCTCATAACCAGAGAAGGGAGGTTTCAAGCAACTATTGACACACACAGGAGTGGGAAGATTTGGGATGGCACAGTCACACCTTCTTGTCTGCAAGAGAAAGGAGGGCAGCACTTTGTGCCCAGTGCAGCTTGAAGAGCTGAGCCTCAGAAAGCCAAGAGGAGATTGTGGGAGTAGGACAGGAAGTGTCTCAGAGGTGGTGAAAGGAGGAATGAGATGCTCATCCCTTCAAAACACAGGGGAAAAATATTATTTCAGGGATAATGATAATACACCAAGAAACCAAAGGAAAGCAGTGAATCAAAGAATATGGACAGAGCAGAACAGTTTGCTCCCAATATAATTCAAATTTTTGGCCAGCTTCTGCTTCTGGGCAGAAGCTCTAGGGGCATTCATAAAAATCTAATTAGAAAATAACATCTCTCATGAATTATTAGCTCTCCTCATATCTGGTTGTAATAGATTAAATTAAAGGCACAAAACCAGCAAAATATAATAAATCAATTAAAAAGGAGATTTTTATGTCAATCACAGTCTATTGCTTCCTTTTAAAACACTGAAAAAGAAATGGCTTATGGCAAGAAACCTCTCTAGAAAATATTCACTTTTCCCCTACAAGAGTATTCAGAAGTTTCCAAAAGCCATGAAACTTGTATTTTCTCTCCCCCTTAGCACTAAGGAAAAAAAATAACCAAGCGGTGAACAGTTATAGGAACTAAAAAACCTGTCACTTTTTTTGGTTTTGCCCATGTAGCCATCTGCATGTTCCCATTCACTTTAATATGATGAGCCTGTACTTTTACTGGTGAAGACTGAGCAGAATTTGGCTTTGGTTGATCCAGATCTTTACAACCATAATTTGCTCACCCTTTATCCAAATTCTGAACAGCATTCCTTCCCAGTAACAATTTTCAGTCCCTTTGTGCTAATGCAGATGGTTTCACCAATGTAAATGATTGCACAAGGTGCAAAGGAAAAGCAGCCCTTCAGCTGTGTGTTGGTGAGAAAAGGCTCTGCACAAGCACAGCAGCTCTCACCGTTCCCACACAGCTCCAAAAAACGGCATGGCCATGTCTTTATCATTTCAAAGCTCCAGCTCCCTGCTCGACTAGCAGCTCCACATACAGTGCAATTTGAAATCTTGGCACTTGGCTTTCAATAATTCCCTGTTAGATTACTGTCTGTGGAAGAGCATATAACACAACTGCTACAAATGCTGGGAGCAAAATCTTCAATAACAACTTAGCGCATATGATAACTTTCCCAATTTCCTGCATCTACACCACCTATCTCTTTACTCTGGTCTGTAGCAGCTTGTTTCTTTATTGAACATCTGCCTTGGGATCCCCTGTCATAAAAAGTAATAAACACATCAATCCAAAAGAAAGAGTATTGCACGGCCCAAAACTACTTAACCAATCAAATTGGCAGCTGGTAGCGTGAAACTAAAGGGATAAAACTCTGAGGTGCTTTTTTATACAGTGTATTTCTAATGATATTACACACCTGCTGCCATTTTACACACCTAGCTGCCTGAGTGCTTCTAATAAGATAATTATAGTTTCTAGCACCAATTATAGATTTCAACCTTTGTGGAAATACAAAGCAATGGGATTAATTTGTAAATCTGCTATCTCACTGATATTTGACAGCTATTGCTTTGATTCTCCTTCCTACAAAATACAGATGGATTGTCTTGGGAAAAAAAGCATTCCTTAACCAAATAATAATAAAAAAGCACAATAAAAATGCCTTGTAGCTTATTATCTACAGACCCCACAACTTGTAACTGTGACTGTAATTATAGCTGTTCCAGTTTCCCCTGCAGGTTTTGCTAAACAAACAAATGAAAAAGATACCCAAAAGGAAAAACCAAAGCAATTTTTGCTCTCCAGTTATCATAATATAAATATCCATAGATTACTTGCATAGAGAGAAGATCAGATCTAATCTTTCACCAGAGTTTCTTGTAAATTAGAAATTACATTTACTTCAGGTGTATACTTTGCCCAGTTCATATCCAGCTGTAAATTAGAGTAGTTTTGCCTTTTGGGAGAAAAACCTCACTTTTGAAACGTGTCTTATTGACTGTGTATAGATTACCAGCAGCTGATCCATGGAGTAGATTTGAAGGTAGAACTGCCTATAGGCAACTTTCTTTATTGATTGTAGATTGATATTCAGTTGATTTTTAAGAAGAGCAAAATAAAATAAAGCTGCAATGTGATTGCCAACTTTTTGTAGGAATAAGAGAAACAGGGTGCCCAGGGAAGTGATGGAGTCACCATGCCTGTAGGTGTGGAACTTAATGACATGGGTTAGTGGAGGGCTTGACAGTACTGGGGGTACTGTTGGACTCAATCCCAAGAGACTTTTCCACCCCAAAAAGTCCATGACTCTTTGATTAGCTCAGACAATACTGCTGTTTGACAAGCTATTTGTTCTTCATCCTAACATTCACATTAGCATGTCTGGGTCACCTTTATTTCAATGTTCCCCTTCTGTGTGTTTAGGAAGGTGAAGAGGGGAGGAAGGCTGTGGTCAGCTGGTGAACTTTCAGTATCTGCAGAGCCACAGAGGTACTTGTGATGCTTCTGGATAACACTAAGATCTGCATTAATGTGCAGCCTGCCACACGTGTCCCTTAGCAAGAAAAAGATCCTCATTTTGGGTTAAACATTCTGAACAGTTGTTTTGAATATAGTGTTTGCTTTTAAAGCTTTATCACAGTAAAAGCCACAGGTAGCTCCCTGAGCCACAAGACCCATGAATTCCAAATTGCTATGGAGTTCTGACTCATAATTTCACACCTGTCTAGGTGAGATGATTTCTAGTAGGACTGAGTTCTCAAAACAGCCTTTTCCTTACAGGCATTAATAATGCTTCTCTTCCATTCTCATAAAAGCAGCAGAAACTAAATCTGTTATTCAGTTCATTTTGGTTTAGATTGGTCCTTGGTTGATTAGGGTACAGAGGTGGCATACTTGTCTGAGCACACAGCACAATTGCAAACACACCTCTTTAGGAAACCACGTGAAATGATTTATTCTTATGAAAAACCTTTGCTCAGAAATTTACAAAACTGAGATACCAAGCACCAGCTTGGATCCAGCAAAGCACTTAAACATTTTCCCAATTGAAACTCATGCAATTTAAATCTAAATATACCCCCAAGTGCACTGGTGGTTTGGGACTAAAAAGCTCAATGCCCAAACCAACTCTACTCAGTGTCACACTGACTATTAAACTCAAACACGAGTTAAGAATGTGCATCCATTGTGGATAATTGCTGGAAGCTTACAGGAAACTGTTATACAGCCAAAGCATTTTAAATAACATTACCCTAGTTTTATAAGTGTAAAACGGAGAAAGCCCCGGTTTTCTCACGTTTACCAGAAAGAAATTGTGTGAACATCAGAACTAATGAAGACTGATTTCCCACAAATTCAAGTTCTTTGTCACCAAAATCCTTCCCCTATCCCCACACCACAACTGTTCTGCTGTCTTCACATTGTTTAGTGCTTCCTCTACACAGGACATGGCCCTTGCTGTGCCTGACTGACCAGCTGGCTGCTCCACAGGGACAGCCATGGGCACCTCCTGCTGGTTCCTCCTCAGAAGGGACACTGCTGTCTGTCACCCTTGTTTTGCCACATTCCAACCTTCACAAAACAATTTGAGAAGTTCAGTGTCTGAGACTTGAATTTCTATTTCATGTTTGAATAAAGTTGGCCATACATTCAACAGCCTTAAGGACAGCAAGTTAAAAAGCACCAGAGCCAACAGAGTTCCCCTGTCAAGCTTGGTCTAGAGGAGTGCCAAAGCCTTGTTCCTACAGATGGAAGAGTCCTAATTAAAAGTGGCCATACCTGAATTTGATCCTTCTATTAATCACAGAAAATATAAATTGTTTACTCTGTCAAAGGCAAGACTTTGTGCAAAACACCATAGTAAACTCAGGAATATCGAGAAACACTCCCACTTACCTTTTGCTTTCAGGCATGCCCATCAGCTTCTTCCAGGCTCCTTGAGTTCCTCCCCATCATGATTCCAGCTCCCTTCATTGCCCCAGACTCAAGCCCTTCTCCTGGGCAGCTGGGAACTCAATGAAGTTTTTGCACCTGTGCTCCCATTTCCTGTCATCTCAGACTCACTCCAGCTGTGGATAACCATGTGCATTGTGTTTTGGGCCCACAGAGGGGTGGCCTCTTGTGCATTAATGAATTGCAATTTTCCCCCAATGAAGAAACTGTTCCTGTGTATGTGATGCCATTCTTTTGATTCCTACCTAAGCCCAACTTACATGGTAACCAACTTCATGGCTTTGAGGAGGCAAATTGAGGACAGAAGGAGCCCACTAAAGCAAAAAAATAACCCAAAATACCTTTACTGCAGATAGTTCACAGGTATCACTTAATTTTATCCATAGAAAACTAATAAAGCATGCTCACCATTTGTAGAGTGCATAATATGATTAACTACTCCTTCCTACCTGGCACATCTCAGATTTCCTGTAACAGCAATATTCAAATGTGTTTAAGTATTTAAGAGGAGAAATTGCTGTAGCAGCAAAACATTATACTCTGGCACACAGTTTGTGAGATGTCTGTCTTTTTTCACTGCTGGTCAGTTCACTTTTACACCAAATTTTCAATTTTCACCTTTAAAAAAAAAGACCTTCTTACTCCTTGATGCTAGTGCTTCTCATACAGCTCCATAACATACAGTAAATACACAGCATTTGAATTACATATGAAGTGTTTTATATCTCATTCCTCATGAAAATCCACTGGTAGATAATTGATAATTACTCACAGCTGCTTCTGATTTGGGGCAGTTATTTTTGTGTACGTAGTGCCTCATTAGAGTTTGAGGGGATTTTTCTTTCTGATTACATTCTCTCTAAAACTGCTGGCAAGGCCACTTGCTTGAGGAGGGTGGAACTGAAGTGCAGCACTTCGTTTCAGAGTACATTATTTGGTGATAGGCAGGCAAAATTACTTCACTGGGTGTTTATCTGCCCTCCTAATGGACATGAGGTCTAAACCCCTTTCCCTGTAGGACTTTCTGTGCTTAAGTACCCAAGTTCCCTGAGTTAGAGTTTGCCTGCTTTTTAGCGCTGGGCATGGCACAAAGATTTATGTTGCTCTGTGTGACCATACCAGCCATCCATCACTATTAATTACTAAAAAATCTTTCTCCTTGTTTCTAAAAGCCCTTTGAATTAGCTTCCATTATGAAGTTATACCACAGACGGTCAAATGCTTGTGAACAAGGAGAAGGCAAATGCTCTTGAAAACACATTTGTGATCTATCTAGGCTTCTATGTCAGGGAGAAAGTCAAGGGATTTAGGTGACTAAAGATGACTTTCCTCAGCCAAATTTAGCTGAAAGTTACAGAACCAAGTTACCTCATCTCTCTCCAGAGTCAAGGAGAAGAGATAGACTTCTTCAGAGACAGTTCATGCTGACATGAAATAAATACCAAATCCAGGTGGGATGATTAACCCTCTGGAGATGCTTCTTGCTATTCATTCTTTATGGAAACCATCTCAGAACATGGAGCTAATCATCAAAAGATCTTTTCTTAGATAAGATGAATGTTCATTTTCCCAGTGGTTCTAAAATTATGGGAGCCTTGTATGTAAAAAAGGAACAGATAAAAATATCTGAGGAGAATGTATAAATATCTGAACACAGTTATGACACTTTAAAAACAAAAGTATTGTTTTCTTCTGCTGAAGATGAGGAAGTCATACTAAGAGTGAACATGACAGTTTTGTCTGCCAAAGAAGAAACAGCACAGGCTACGCCTCTGCTTCATCTAGAGACTTTTCCTTAAAGGAGTTATACCAAGGTAAAAAGACATTACCGAATTTCTTTTCATAATAAGAAACAAAAGAGTATATTTAAACTGTGCCAAGTCCTTCCTAATGAGGGATCTGTTTGTACATATTCTGCATGTTCCTAACTACCAAACCCATCCTATCACCCACCACCTTGTATTACATTTATTTTTGTTCAAACTGCCATGCCAAACCTACATGCACACCACTACTGCCACCACTAAATGCTGTTAATGGGGCAGGCTGCAAAAATGGAGAATGTAGGCTACTAATCTTAGGTTTTAACTGATACCACTGTATTTGCCACCTAGTGTTTGAGTTTGCAGAGTTCACTTCTATTCCATTCAGCTGTAAAGAGGACATCTAAACACTTGTTTCTTACATGAAAGCTAAAACAATGTTCTTACAGAATCTCTCATTTTCAGGGCTTGAGACTTTTAGTAAAATCCCAAATACTGCATACCTTCCAGCTGACCATTGGACATTAATTTGATTTGATCACAGTGTTACTACTAATCAAACCCCTATCATTTGACACTTTTCCTTTTCTTGGCCTTGGAAAATCTACACAGAATGGCTTTGGTCCAGACTTCTCATGGTACAGATCTACCAGAGCCCAGACTCTGCCTGGCCCCCAAGGGTGACTGAAATGTATATCATGGATCAAATTCCTTCTTTCACCCATAAGGGCAGACCTGTACCTTCTTCCCTGGCTGTAAAGCAGTTTCACTTGCTGGTAGAAAAGCAAGGACAGCAAGGGGCAGGGCAGTGGTGCTGGCTGGGAAGGGGTGGGCTCAGGAGCTGGTTCATGTGCAAATGCTACAAGTCCTGTAGGAGCAAGGGAGATGTTCCTCTGGACAGACACAGCACTGTCCTGACACCTGCACAGGCACTCAGCTCTCAGTCAGCAACACCTTGGCCGCCTCTTTGGTAACAGAAACAGGCCAAACAAAAAAGTCTAAAGGGAATTTTTTTAATTTTAAAAGAGCGAGTGAGCTGGCCCCCTCCCACATCCTGCAGAGTGAAAACATTGCTCCCTGTCAGCAGGGCAGGAGCATTAGCACGGGTGTATTGGGATATGCCTGCATACAGTGTCTCTGTAGTGCCAGACTGCGCTAGATGGACTCAGTTTTACACTCATGTTCTGAAGAAGGCCACTACCAGTCCAATGAATAAATGGCTCTTGCAGGGTGGAAAAGCCCTCTGTTGACTTCGGCAGTGGCATACGCACAGTATGTCTCCACCTAATTTTCCCAGTTTGATTTGGTTTATATTGCAAGAAAATGATCCCAAATGACCCTCTATTTACTTATTTTTAAACTAAACATATTAGGTGTATTAATGTTGCATCATCATGCCCCATTCCAGGAAGCCCCGCTATGGTAACAGAAGATATTTCAGTGGGACCATATTCATCCCGTATGCCAACAGCAGCCCTCTGCATGGCTCTTGCTACCTGTCTGATCAGGAAGCAGTTAAAATCCTAATTTTTCTATTGCCTGTCACTTTAAAGATAACCCTCTTTTATTACAGCATGGCTCAAACCCTTGGCTTGCACCGACATTGCTCAGCAGAGCGTTTGGTTTTCTCGTTACATCACATTTCGTGAATGTTGTGTTTTATAAGATAAAATGATAAATGGCCTGACTTAAATGACCGGAGGGTATCTACTTTCCTGCTACTCTATTTAAAAGGTTTCTGTGAACATTTTACACACCTTATTGTGTGACTGTGGCTGTCTAATAGCAAAGGAAACAATAGCCTCTGATGTCCACAGAGGCAGGGCATACCACACAGGTGCCATGTTTTACAACACCACTATATCTTGTCATTCAGAAGTGCTCCCTGAACAAATTGCCTGTCATATTTAAAGATAAAATCTGACAGTGCCAGAGCTGACAAGTAGTCCTCAACCCTGACATACAACACGGAGCTGAATTTTGCTAGATTCACTGTAGATGGATTTGTCTTTAGAGATTCACAGCAAAGCTAACTGCTGGCAGAGCAGCAAAAATTATTTCAAAACATTGCTAAGTGTCAGGCTTTATTAAATGGTTGCTTTAAAAAAAGGGGAAAAAAGCTTCTGTGTTAGATTTAGAAAAGAACTATACAGAAATGTTTTTACATCTTTTACTTTGCCATAAAATAATGATTTACAGCATTTCTAAAGAACAGAAAATCCTGCAGTACATTTCAAGGAGTGTATATTCATTGCTCCTTAGCACTGGGATTTTTATTTACACTGCAGGGGCTTGTATTCTTTTATCTTTTGCCTCATGAGGCTCTGAAAGGTACATACAGTAAATGAGAATTAAGGAGTGACAGTGTTGACAGACACCTGCTCAGGTGGGGACTGGGGGCAGTCGGAGGGCTGCCTTGGGAAGCAAACACTGGGGCTGCAGTGCTGTTTACCCCCGGCAGCACCAAAGGGAACAGAGGATGGAAGCTACAGAACTACAACACAAGTGGCACTGGCAGATGGGCAGAGGCAGGGCAGGTACTCTACAGGTATGTTGAAATCCCAGCCTGCAACTACTTTTAGATCACCCCTTCTGTTCTCTTTTGGGGTTCTGAGGGGTAAAGAGCCACATACACATTCAGTTGCTTATCCAGCTCTTTGTCACCATTTTATGCCCCCATTAGCTATCAGTACATTTAACTACCTCCTTGGCCACAGAATGCAAGCTTTTGAATGTATGGCTGGAGAGATATTTCTATCCTATTCATTAGTCATTAACAAGAAGCTACATGTTTGTTCTCAAAGAGGAAAGAGAAAGGCATAAAACATTATCTGCAGTTCAACATGCCACGTTGTGTGAAATCATTTCCCAAAGACGGCTTTTGATGTCGAGACGTCTTTTCACACCTACTGCCAGACAAGTGCTGAACTGATGTAAAGGGGATGTGCCAGCAACAGCGCCTGGCTGCCCCTCCCCAGCCACCCCACCACTGCCCCACAAGCCTGCTGCTGCCAGAGCCATGCGCCGAGCTGGAGCCAAATAAACACCCCATTGGTGGGAAAACGGGACAGGACACGGCCGTAGGTGGAGCCAGCAGGTGTCACACAGGGAGCAGGTGGGGGCAAGCAGGACACCAGTGGAGCAGACAGCCGAGTGTCACCAGCAATCGCAGAAGAGCTCTGTCACGGTGAGCAGAGGCAGCTGACTCCCAAAATCATAGAATGGTTGGGGTTGGAAGAGGCCTTACAGATCAGCTCATTCCAAGCCCCCTGAACTGGGCAGGGACACCTTCCCCTAGACCCCATCCAAGCTGGTCTCAAACACTTCCAGGATGGGGACATCCACAATTTCTCTGGGCAGCCTGTTCCAGTATCTCACCACTACCACTGAGTTATGTTTCTTCAAGGAAAGGGACCCTCACCATAGGGGCAAGGCCAACAGTAAGTGCAAGTACCTATGAAAAACCTGGGAAAGAGACAAGGAGGGTAGGAGGGAGAACTGTGCCCTCTCCCACACTGAGTGACAGCAGGAAGGTGAGAGCAGGGGGCTGCAGCCACCTTTCTGGAGGGGTTGTGGTGCTGCTGGGCAACTTGAACTTCTGACAAGCTAGTGCTGATGTAGGAGTCTGGGCCAGGAGTATTATGCAAGTGTCCAAAATGGATGATTGACATCAGTTAAGTCAGGATCAATGACTGGAGAGCCTATTGCTACATCTTGCATGTAAAACTGACATGTGCAGAAGGCTGTGGAATTACAAAATTGGAAATTAAGTGGTCAGAGACAGGCAAAATCTCAGCTACAGCCCCCACCTCCAATTTATATTTCAGCCACAGACCTGCCATGAAAATCAGGATTTGAGTTTAAGAATAATGGTTGAAAATGCCATTCTGAAAATCAGCAGTCTGGGACTCAGAGTGGCAAACAAACTCACCCTGCTTTTGTTCAGATACACGTGAGCTCAGTGGTGGCTCTAACGCCCTCTAACTGCTGGGTTCTCCCAACAAATTCTCCACCATCTGCCCCAGCCATGGTGTCCTCCCTGTGCTGGTGACTCTGAGACAGGTTTGCTGTATTAGTGTGTACAGTCCTGCAGTGTGGGGAAATAATGTGTGAGTATGAGAGGGAGAAAGTTCAGGTGTAGACACAGCTCCAGTGAAATCACCCCTGGCCCAGCCCCACCCCAGCCCTCAGCTGAGACTTATGCCATGGGACATAGGAAAGGACCATCCAGGTATGAATTCAAATTGCAGCTCTAACTTGATTTTGGCAGACGCTTCTGAGGCCCTCTTTCACCATACATCTCAGCTGGGTCCCTGGACTTCAACCCCAGGAGTGGCTCTTGTGTTTTTCATCTGTTGGATAAAAATATCTGCTGCTGTCGCCAGCTGCATTTAGTCCAAGAAGAAAATAACCCCGACTTTACTAAGGTGACCCACACAGGGACACTTCACACTGTCTACAGAAGAAGAGCCACTTATATAAGTTTCATCTTCTCTCTCACAGAACTTTTCTATAGCATGGACCTTTCTACTAGTCACTACACTACAAAAATCTCCCTGAGTACTCCATCATCCTGTTTCCCACAGAGCTTGACTTTGCCTTAGGAATAGTCTTAGCAAAAGATGTAATTGTCATTCTCCTGGGCTGCATCAAATCTTATTTAAGGATGGATCTCCTCTCAATTTCTCTTAGAGGCACTTTACCCTAGAGAGAACCAATCCATTATTGGAAGGAGATGTTCTGACCCCATTAGCTGGGCAGACGTGTGTTTGAACTACGGACCTCTGAGCATCCTCAATCCAAGATGAGCCAGCTCAGGCGATGGTGTCTGGAAGGGATGCATCCTCAGAGATCCCTTTGCATCCTGCTCTGTACCAGGCAAGTGCCGAATGCACACTGCAATAGGCACCTGAGAGATTGCATGTCCAGCAGCTCATTGAAATGAGTGAATGTAAGGGTATGCAGATAAATATAAAATCCTGGGAAGTGTAATTTTGGATGTATGCTATGTTTAAAAAAAAAGCATTGGAGAGAAATTCCTTGTGATTTATAATTTTCATATTGGTATGTACAAAACATCAGTGTGTTATGTTGAATTTTTTTAAAAGACTGCTCTGTTCCAAGCTTGCTTCATGCATGTTTGACTCTGGCCCCTGAGAATACCAGAAAATGCATAATACAAGTATTTGCAACCTTTAAAAGTGGAAATGTCATAACTTAGTCTTAGTCAGTTGTGGCCCTGACTCTAATGAAAGTGCTGTTGTCCAATATGCTCTGCTCTACATTGATTTTTCTTCTATCAGCTGGGAGTTCTGGTAAAAGAACAATAGATCTAACAATATCAGTAAAGCAAAGAAAGTAAGGAACAGCGAGCTCTTCAATATACACAGGTCAAGCCACAATCAATTTCCAGATTTGAAATTATGTTTTTAAAATGTATGTTTAATACAAGATCTTGTTCTAAGTCTATCAAGTTAAAGCTTGTATAGTTTCAAGTTCCTGAATGACTGCTTCATCAAGTAGCCCAGACTTAGGCCCCAGAGGTTAAGCAATAAAGGAGAAACAAAAATAACTTAAAAGTTCCTGCAGCTAGTTGAACCCAGCAACAGCTCCTTAAACCGCTTTTACATTCCTACAGTTTCACATAACATAAAGCCACAAGATACACTGAAAAGCTATGAATTTGCTAAGCAGGATTTCACTTCCTCTTGCTGTTAGAGGTCATTAAGTTTATTAGATGTTAGCAAAATACTTGTAAACAGAAAATAAGAAGGCTTATGAAAAATGCCCTTTATTTTCACCCTAATAATCAACATGCAACTAGAACAGGGTAACAGAAATCTAATTAAAGAAGTGCTGTGAGTTCCAAAATCTTAGTGATAATTATGCAGCAAGTTTCACACAGACCTGCTGAAATGAAATATAATTGTGCAAAGAGGGTATCATATAGATTAGATGAAAAGTTGCATGTATGTTTTTAGCAGATAAGCTGATTCCGTTACAAACTCTAAAATCATATTCTGGACTCACTGAAAAAGCAAGAATCTGGAGTGATACAAACTTTCTTTGCTTCTTTTTACCTATTTACAAACTCGGTGTGATTCTTCTGGTTTGAGATGACAGTTCTTTTACATGAATGACCTTGGAATAAAAAACCCAACACTTTTAAAAACGTTTAGCAAAAACTCACTTTGAGCTATGACTGTATGACACAAAATACAGACATTGGCTGACAGATAAACTGCACATCTGCAACTTCAGCAACATAACTTGAGACCTCTTAGATCAGAAATGAAGTCTCAGCACCAAATGAAAAGAATATCTTTTAGCTAGAGCAGGGTGTACAACCTTATGAAACTCTCATTTGCATGGTGAGAACTGTATGTAACAGGGTGCAAGAACCTTTACGGTGAAAAGACAATTACAAGTCTGTCTCCTCAAGGAGAATTTAAGTTCTCACAACAGATTTCCTATAGAAAGAATAGTATTAGGGTAAAAAACAAAATTCAACAAGCACCAAATCCTGATTAGTTTCTTCCTCAGTTAAGACCAGCTGCTCTTGAATGGAGATGCTCGTTCTTGAGTCTCCTTGTGCTTGTGTCCCTCTAGCAAAGGCCCTGATTATTGCATCTTTTTTTTCCTGAAAGGTCTCTACTGCCATGTGTTTCACTCATTTTTATGAAAAGTCAAGGAAAATAAAAGTAAAAAAAGGAGAGTAAAGAAAGGGGGAAAAAGGAACAGCTTAAGGCACTCTAGATCCCAGGGACACTCATCTTGATCTTGTGATATACACACAGGATATATCACAATAATTGTAAGAAATTGTTTCGGAGTAACACTGGTTTTGCAAATGGGTCTCCATCCAATTGCCTGGCTTTTACTTAAATCAATTAAACTTTTTCTAAAGCCAAGAAAAGAATGTTCTAGGCTAAGAAATCAAATTTCTCACCTCTTGGATGCCTTGCTGACTCTGAGCTGGAGTGTGTGTTAATAATGCTGTCAACTTTTTCACTTGGAGACTCCATTCCATCCTGGCCATTATTATTCACATTTCCACCACCTCTTGGCTGGAATCTACTAATGCAGAATAATTTCAGCACACAGCCTTTGGCCTGAAGGGAACTCCAGGAATCTCAGAACACTGCAGTGCACCTGAGCCACATGGCCATGTGAACATCAAATCACTCTGCTGTCCTCTACAATGGCTCTTGTCAGAGCATCAAATGAAATCTGCAGTACTGGTCCTTGCCTTGCTCTGCCACCCGAATCTGGGATAGCATTTCCACCAAGAAAGACAGCTTATGACAACTATTCCTTTGATATAGTAGAACCCTACACAAAATCTGATGTGGGTGTAGATAAACCTGTGAAATGAAGCTGTTTAGAAACAATGGACATCACAAACCTCATTTCTTTGACACTGCCTTGTTTAACATGACTACATATATTTTAAATCGCAAGCTCTACTGCAACAACAGTAACAAGGAGTTTATAAACCCAAACAGGCTGATGCAGTGCTGGTAGGCCCTGCCTTCCTAAAATTCACCTAATGTAACAGTTTGTATCAGACATGGGAAGTGTGACGTTGCACTGCCAGAAGAATGTGTTCTAAGCCTAGTGGAGCCATAAATTTTTGCTGAAGGGAGCACTATTACAGGGAGTAGAAGTCAGTCATATTCATTTATGAGTCTTACCAAAGGCACAGAAATTAATCTGCCTTCCTCACTAGAAGATTTGCAATATAACCAGAATTTAATTCTATCAATTCAAGAACAAAAACAAATTCTCCACCATCTGCACTGTGTATTTACCATTATTAAATTGCCAGCATAGGCAGATGAGGATAACTATGCACTTGGACTTGACACACAGTTCAGGTTGTGAGAAATGTGACACTGAAGAGTAGACTCAGCATCTTTGAGTTTGCTGCTTTGACAAAGTTTATCTCTCACTATTTGGCACATAGAGAGCTTACAGAAACCAATTTTGTCATCTATGCACCTGAACTTAGTTGGTTTGAAAAATATGCTCTTCTTCCATGCACTGCAACAATGAGGTATTGAAGACAAGACCTAACACCTTCTGGAGGGCAAATGACAGACAAACAGATTCTTTAAGCAGTTTATTTGATAAATGTCAGTAAATTAGTAAATACATAACACAAACTTACATATCACCATATATCTTGCAGAATTTTATAAATAGGTCTTAATAAAAAGTAGAAGTACCAAATGAAAAAGGAGTCAAAATAACCCAATAAATTGGTTTGAAAATAAATGTACTTCAGGGAATATCTGATACATAATTCTAAAGTTTTCTCACTTTAAAGTCACATCAGCCTAACAAAGAACAAAACTTGTTAAAAACATTACTGTTAATTCTGAGACAAAAGGGAGAGGAGGGGCATCAGTCAATAGAAGAGAAAGAACAGTAATGAAAAAATTGTGGAATTCTTTGATGTTGGATAATAAATTATTAGGATGCTCATCAAAATAGCTAGTAAAGCAGTGCTCTCAGTAAAGTACTACCAGACTACCAAATAAGTACCAGACCTAAGTGCTAACAGGTGCATAACCAGCATTCCAGTTTGCTTCAGCAACTCATCTTCACCTTGGTAAAAACAGCACAAATACCAACAGGGTATTTTCTTAAGAGTTTCCTAATACAGCAGCTGTACTACCTTATGGGGCATGCAGTGGAAATACTTAGATCTAGAAGAGTGGGGATAGTATTATATTATAATGTATTATATACTGCATATTCTCCATGGAATCATTTAATTCCAATAAAATCTATCTTTCCCACTGAGAGCTCAGGGACTTGGAATGTAACTAAAAGATTCACTGGGAAGTTTTAATCAAATCTTAGGAGGTCTGAAAGATCTCTATTATATGAGATGTATTATTGTATGTTATGCAATTAAATATTGTGCTAAATATGACATGAGTAGGACAGATTCCAGCTCCACTTTCAGATATAACTTCGGAGGACAACAAGTTTTTTGAAAGCATCTTTAATCTGTAAATTTAGCTGATTAACTGGAAGTACTGGAGATATGCCAGCAACAGAGGGTTACATAAGACTCGTTCCAGTGTTGGCACTCAGACCCCAGCTGCACTTTTGACCTCTGCCTCAGTTTCTCTGTGTAAAGCATCCTGATATTTTAAGATAAAGAGCCACTTTTAAAATACCAGTACAATTAGATAAATTTTTCAGTGAAGCTGTTAGGAATCGCACCCTGGAAAATTTCTTCCAATTTCATATGTTACACCTAGAGGGTTACAATGAACTAGGAGAAATGAAAAACTTGTGACAATAAAGGGGTGGTTTCACTGCATTTGTTTTTTCCTTTATTTTACGTAGACATTCATCTTCCACAAGAAACAAAGCTTCTCAAGACACGCCAGAGAGCAAAATGCTCAAGTCATACACGCTTAGTTTCAAAGTTATGTTGCTACTCCGAGAGAGAAATCAATGTATACTATATTAAAAACAATCATCACAGCCCTTCAAATGATTGGAGAGCTTAACTTTGAATGCAATTCAACCTAATACAGGCTTTAATGGCTTTTGACAGATTGTTCCACTGATCAAGGGACATGTATGAAAATAACTGCCTACCAAGCCCTGATTTGATTTTAAGAAAAGAAAACGGAAGGTTAATGGTAAACAGAAGTTGATTGTTCACATTTTCACTGAAATAACTCTATCTGACCTGTTCTTAGAAGCAGTGGAATAAAGGATAATGGGAATCTTATACACCTGACTTTTTACTTTAGCCTGTAATCAAGGGGACTAATCAGACCAAGATGTGTTGGCATGAAAGCAAGTATTTGACGATAGGGAGGGGGAGGAGGAGGAGAACAACTTTTGTGACCAAATTCTTAATCATCATGGACAAGCCCTGTAAAACCAGTAGAGATTTAGAGGATGCAAACCATAGCATAATACATCCTTTTGGGTTCTGAATGTTATCTCCAAAGCAACAAGAAGAGAAACTATAGTTCACATGACATATGTGAAGTGCTCATGCCCAAATATCAGCATTTTAGTGTGCTAATTCTATCAGTTATTTCTTGGCTTTTATTTTACACATTATTCAGCCAGTTCTGAAGCCTTTCTACGGTCAGTCTTTTTGTAATTGTATAAATTATCTTCTCTTGTTCAATGAATGCCCTCAGGCTAAGATGCAGAGGACAGATGAATGTAAATGAAGGTGCAAGCCCAGCCATTGAAGGTGAAGAGTCAGTTTGGACAGGAAAGAGAACAGTGGTTCTATTCAGGATTGCCTCAGCCTGTACAGGTGGGGTGAGCCCAGAATAGGGCAGGATGGGAGTCCTACAGAACAATGAATGCTGGTGTGTTAGCCAGAGCCCTTCACCACTCCCTAGCAGCTCCCTCTCCTAAAGGCAGATTAGTGTAGTGCTGAACTTTTCACTTTTATGGGAACTGCAGTGGGTGTCTATTTTTGGTGAGGAACCTCATGCAAACAGAATTCTTGTCTGACCCTTCCCTGTGTCAGATTACTGTCCTGGTGGGACAGGACAGAAGATGAGCTGCAGCAACTTGAATCTCAAATGGGAAACAGAATGTTTGGAGATACTCAGTTTGTGGAGGTCCAGCAGGACAGAGGTGGAGGCTGAAGCTGGGGATGAGAGTTTCTCATCCCTGTAGCTACAGTGGAACAACCACTCTCCCCAACTCTGTAATCTTGGTGTGAGTTGAGAGTGGTCAGCTCCCAGCAAAAAGCTGAGGACTGGCTGTCAGGGGCAGGAAGGGGTTTAGGGAGCCAACATTAACTTTGCACCAGGTGGTAGCAATTAAGGGAGAGATCCTGACCTGCACTGTACAAGTTTGAGCTCAATGACTCCCATATGAGTTCAGTTAATGAAGCTGTGGCCTTGAGAAAGCACATCCCTTGGGTCTTGTGTGCATCTCACCTCGTTTCTCTTGCCCTGCTCTCAGCCCAGCTTAAACATCAGCTCCTGGCCTGGTTTAATATCCAATAGCCCAATGCTGCATGGCACTAATGGAACAGCATTGCTGTACCTGAGAAAGGAGAAAGGCCAACTCTTAGCACACTACAGTATTTCAGTCACCTTCCATGATGGATTTTAATAATATTAATTTCTTTATGCCCTGTTACATCAGTGGAATCCTTGAATCTGCCCCACTGCATTAAGTAGTCCAGCATGATTTTATAGTGCACCTTGCACCACTATCAGTGAACCTAAAACCGTATTCAAATTATAAAAAGACAACAGATTTGGATATTTATTACAGTGCATGTCACCCATCCTGCAGAGTTTCCAGTCAGTGATAACTCATGGCATTCTTATTTACATTTTAAATAATCAGAACCTGCTGTAAAGCTTAAAACAGAAGTATTATGCTTTTAAAATCTACTGTATTGAGATTAATTTTATTTATTTACATAACCTTTTTAACAGAAGAAAGGACCTATGGGATAAAATATTTTCAAACACAGGCATGTGAACAAAGCCTTATAAAAACATTTCTAATTACACTGCATAACACAGCAGTTTCCTATCAAATACTTAAAAACAGTCTGTATCTTTCATCCCCCAAATAACAGAAACAATAGAAGTTTTTAATTTTCTGCCAACATTTTCTATCTATCAGTGTAAAACAAACTCTGTATCAGATTTATAAAAGAAAGCCCTTGCCTTGAGCATTTAATTTGTACTGGTTCCATGTTTAGTCAGTAGCTTTTGTAAAATTGATGAATATTGTCTAAAGGCAAGTGCAGACAGGCAAACAGATCTGTATCTTCTGCAATCCATTTAGCCTGACGCACACGTGCAAGTGAACTATTTTACCTCAATTCAGTCCTGGCTGGTGAAAAGTAAATGTAAGCAAAGCTGTGAACTTCACCATTTTAAAAGAACCACTGAATTTAATGTCAAAAGTTAATTTATGCTCTCACCTCTTCCTTGAAAAAAATTCACCTTGGTCCTCATGCTTCTAAAGCATCCAGGCTTGGCAAACAATTGCTACACACAGGACATTCATTAGAGGCTGTGTCTTCCAGCTTATCCAAAAAGGAAATGGGCTACTAAAGCTGGAATATAAATGGATTTCTAAAGACTCATTGAAACAAGCTAAGTTATAACTACTTGAATAAAATAAAGAAATCTTCAAAGTATTTGTCAGCTTCTAATACATAATCTAAACACAGCAATAACTTACACTTGATCTCTCAGCTTTTTTAGAGATACTTACCTTTAACTGTGTTCTCCTTTTGGGGTACCCTTTGGCATTACTGTGTGCTTCAAACAGTTCCAGCACCTTACTCATGTTATTGCTATCAACTCCTGTGGGCTTTGGAGATTGAAATCTTCTCATACTCCTGCATTTCAACTGAACTCAATCAGGTTATACTGATTTAGATGATGCAAGACTGGAATGCAACACAGAGCCCTAAACCACTTGATTATTGGTATTCTGGCAGTCTTATTCATTCCAAAGGTGTTCATTTGTCCATGTCATTGCTATCCATGGTTTAGATAAGTGCTATCTGACTGCACTGAGACTAGTACTAATTCACCACCTTAAATCTTCAAGCATAGGCAAGACCTGGGAACACGTATTCTAAAAATTCTATTATTACTGCCAGCAGTCTCCTAATAGGTTTGGGATTGTTTTGGTTTGGTTTTTTTTTTTACTGCTGCTGGAAATAATTTTTTTGCCAATCATTTTTTTAATAGCTTGGCCTCCACTTCATCTACAAACTACCACATTGATGTGCCTTCTCCACCCTTTGTGGTGGTCAGATTCCTTTCAATACTGTGATCCCCATGGTTTTTAGCAGTGCTTAATTAAACACAAAGTAATCATAAAGTAGAAGCATAAATAAACATTCCCCTTAAACACTGTGTTAACACTGCTACATCATTAGCTTGTTTGAATTCATATTGCTCATTTCCAAAGCAATATCTCTTTCTGAGAACTGCCTTTTCAAAAGCAGAATTCCCACATCTTCAGCTAGCTTTTCTCTAAGTGATCGCCAAAGTAAACAGTGTTTAGAGTGGCACTAATCCAAATTTGTGCTATTTGCCCACTGGTAAAGCCAGCTTTAGCTAGTGCAGGAAACAGAAAGCTATGCCCATAACAGTATTTCTGATTGTTATGAAATCTGTGGCACAAGAGACAACAGATAAATGTGTGGATCGAGGTAACATTATCAAACCTATTTTAAGTAAAAATTTTTTCAGAGAGTTTTTACATTCTACAACATAACTAAAGGTTTTCACAGAAGCCCAGGACTACAATGGAAACACTCGATTCAGGTCTTTATACTTTTGCTGGCACAGCTATACCAAAAGTCTTATGAGGTAGAATCTCTACTTGATATAATTGTCCTGGCAAAAGCTGGTAGGTGTGGACACAGTTTTATACCACTAAAATGGAATTTTTACTGGCACGGCTTCCTAGCTCCAGGGAGGTCTGGCATATGTTATACTGCCAAAAGTACAATTTTTGGGAGTACAAGCCTCATCCACACCCACAGCACTTTGCCAGTACAGAAAGCTGGTGTGTTCAGGGTGAGCCTGGCCTCATCCGTGACTTTAAATACCAGATTAACACAGGAGGCATATTCATTTCTTGGTGGCAACGCCAAACTCTGAACCTTACTGGCTTCTTTTGTAGTGATAATACAGCCTGAGTGCTTTTTTGCTGTAATGATTTCCTGCTTTCTGTGGCAAAGTTGGACACCAGTCCAACCACTTCAGTTAAAAGAGCAATTTATCAAATCAAAATTCTCTGTCTCAGTGAGGAGCACCCTGTATCAGCCCATACAGAATTGTTCATTTTATAGCATGTTACTACAAAACATCACAAACAGCTTCATTTCTCACAGTTTTCTGGTTTTGCTCTCAGATCTCACTTGATGCTGCAATACCCAATATCACACAACCTAAATCTAGTTTGTTGGGGGCCCAAACAACCAAATGGAAGGCCTTACTTAGGTCCATCAGCTCTTTAGGCAATGCGCTAGGAAACCTGGCCTCAGAACAGGATTCACAACATGCAGAAACAAAGCAATGGTTAGGAACTAAATTCTGAATTCCAGGGAGCCCAGGAGGTACAGATTCACATCAGGAATTGAACACATCAGAAATCCTCGTGTTTTTCCACAAGGAAAAACAGTAAGAAAGTCTTGGGATCTATGTTAGAAAGCTCCTCCAGAATTCCTCATCTGAAAAAATGGTCCAAGAAGGAGCCACTGCACAAAGGACTATCTCCACCATCTCCCACCCCTTCGTGTTACTGGATGAAGAATTCACAGCTCTGTTTGGAAGATCTCCAGCAGGTTCACCCCAAGCTGGCAGCTCATTAGGATGCCCAGATCATGCAGTCTGCTTTGCCACAAGTGTGAGCTACACCTTGGTTGCTCAAACCTGCCAGGCCAGAGACAGTTCTAGGCACTCATGGAAGCTGATGTTTAGATACTGGGGGAACCTGTCAAAACACTGGCTGAGCTGGGCTGTTCAGCCTCAAGAAGAGATGGCTGAGAGGGGATGCTATTGATGTCTGTCAGTATCTGCAGGAGGTGTCAGAGCATGGACCAGGCTCTGCTCTGTGGTGTCCAGCAATGGGGCAAGAGGCCATGGGCAGGAACTGATGCCCAGGAAGCTCCACTTGGACATGAGCAAGAACTTCTTTGGTGCAGCGCCCAAGCACTGAACAGATTGGCCAGAGGCTGTGGAGTCTCCCTCACTGGGAATATTCCAGAGCTGTCTGGACACAATCCTGTGCCCTGTGCTC